>JAEMOT010001890.1:83479-132374 GCA_019297695.1 Apostasia ramifera | reverse complement strand
AGGGTATAATAGTAATTTTGTATATTTTTTAATAATAAAAAAATAAAAAAGGACCCAGATGATTATTTTTGGAAACCTAGGGACCCGGATGATAGATTTTAAAAATGTGAACCTGTGTGATAATAATCCTTAAACTCGGGACCTGGGTGAATTTTGCCCTTACTAAAATAATAACTATTTTTTGGAATAATTTGGATATCTTGGAGCATAATATTGTATTTTTTTATTTTCCATTATTTGTTATCAATGTTTCTAATTTTTCAAAAATTATCTCTAGAATACTTTAAAGAAATCATTAAATTATAAGCACATGATTTTCCTTGAGCCCTTGGCAAAAGGCTAAAATTATCCTATTTTTTTCCAAAATATCCAATTAATTATATATTTTTTAGCCCATATATAAATTTAGTATTATAAATATATTTTTTTTTTACAACTTCCTCATATTTTAATAAAATAATTAATTTTAATTTACATATAAAAAATTAATTTAAAATAATATTATTTCATATTATAATATTAAAATAATAAAATATAATATTATTACTTCACAATATAATACCAAAATAACTTTATAAACGGGTATGGGGCGGGTATGGGTAATGAATAATATATAGCAGGGTGGGTATGAGAATTTATAAATCTGACCCAAACCCGCCCCGTTGCCATTCCTAATCGGTGGCTGAGAGGGCTGCTGGCGGTGGAGCAAGGGAAGGGGAGAACTGTCGGCATAGGGGGCTTCCGCCCATCTCCATTATCTCTTTTGTCTATCGTCTCTCTCATGATCTCTTTGACAGCGATGCCCATGGCAGATTGGAGAGAGAGAGAGAGAGGAGGAGGAGGAGGAGAGCGGCGGTGGCCCCTTCGCCAATGATTGTCCTTTGCCCTTGCTTTACTACCGAACGCAAGAGAGATGAGAGAGAGAGCAAATAGGAGGAGGACGACGAGGAGGGGGGGCGTGAAGGCTCCCTTTGCTGTAGTTGTCCCCACTCCTGTTTTGTTATCGACAGTCTTTTTAGTTGACAGTAATAATTATGTTAGAAAAAGTGTGGGAGAGATGAGAGGGATAGGTAGAAGTGAATAGAATAGAAAAATTTAAAAAAAGTTAATAATAAAAAAAATTTTAAAAAAATTTATTTAATAATCACATTAAAACTTAAGAATCTAAATAATTATTGTTTAAAAAATGTGAATATGTATTGATAATATTTTTTAAATTGTGAAATTGGATATAATTTATCGTAATGAAAATATTTAGGGGGATTTATATACAGAACATACTCTATTTATGAGTTTTATATTTTTATTATAAAAAAAATATGATATGTATAATATTTATTAAAAGAAAGTGAAATATGTAATTTGTGATGAATTCAATAAATCCCAAATATTTAATAGTTCTCCAGAAAGCTGAAGCCCTAGCAAGTAGAAGGCCCCGCGTTCCGCCCGGGCCTCCCCGTCGAAGGGTCGGAAGCCTCCCTTCACTCTCTCCGGGAGAAGGAGAACGCTCACGTCTCGTGGGAGAACTCAGTGAAAAGAGAGATAAAAGAGGAGAGCTCAGGACACATTTTGCAGAATGTTTAGATCACGGAACCTTTCCCTCGTGCGAAAGGTTGGTCTTGCCGCCAAATTTTCACTCTTCAGACGTTTCCTCGCCTTCTTTCTTTTTATCTAGCTGCTGTTGTAGTCATGACTATATTACAATTATGTTCCTTTTGCTGTTTCATTCTGCAACGTCACTGTAAAGCTGCAACTTCAGCGTTGCTTGATGCTTTGAAGGTGCAGGGTCGAGATTTCCACGTCGAACATTCCACGACTTTAACGGTAAGATAAAAGATTTATTTTAGAGTTAGCATCATGTCACTGGGTTATGGTTTGTTGGCTGTTTCATCCTGCTTGAGCTGTTGCTCTTTAGTGCAAGTTCGAAGCTTCAGAGTTGGGGGCTGCTTTAATGAAGCAATACCAGGATTTCAAGATGGGACATTTTACATAGTTAGTTGCAATAAAAAATGTCTGTTTAAGAAAGCAATGGCCTAGCCTCAGTCGTCATATGGCAACCTTAAAAGGATCCCATGATTCAGTCAATGCAGCCAAGTCAAGCCAAGAGCCCAATTTAATTTCTGACCTATTTGATTATCTGGAAAAAATTCATTCCACTCGGGTTAGTCAGTAGAGACACCCACTCTACTCTACAGCTCAACCCATCAGTCTTCATTCAAGCCAAGGCCACCTTAACAGATCATAAGGCAGATCAATCAGAGAATACCTTCTATGTCTTATATAAGGATGAACACCCTTGACTCATATTAGCTATCCACAGTTAATTCTAGGAGTCTACGAGCAGCTCATCCAACAAGCTTCATCACATTCTTTCGAATCAACGATCAATCTCTTCCGAACTTTAGCAGATCATGGGATACATGGCATCACCCCAGAGGCCTGCAGGCACCTATTTTACCAGAATATTTGGTATGATTACCCCATCCCTAACCTCCCTGATCTTCGTGATTTCTTCTTTGCCTATAAACTGGTAGATTCTCTATGTAAAAAGCTTTTAGATTGATCTTTTAGAGAGAGTCTCACAGCTCCATCTTCTCTCTTCTTTCTTGTACTGATAGAAAAATCCTTGTATTCACCTTTGGCGAACCCTATTTCTTCATTAATGGAATATTTTGTTATCTTGACCTATGGATGTAGTTGGACTTCTCCAAACTACATACCCTTTTGCGTGTATTACTGGTTGTCCTTTTGTCGTCTCCCTTCTCTTTCTTGTAGGAGCACACTCTACATCTCCGGATCCCCATCTCTCAGGCTCGTTGCTTCGTCCATCAACAATACATTTTCTTTTAGAGTAGAAAAAACTCATACTTCAGACCCATTTGCATTTAATACAATTTCAAAAGATATAGGATCATTTGACAGTTTTGTTACCGGGATTGTGGTCTTCTAGTGTAGGTAAGGAGTTTATCTAGAGCATGTTTTTATTGCACAGGAGTTTTTGAGAACATTTGGAATTTATCAGGGACATTGGTTGAAGAAGAGCATGTATTTATGTGGTAGTAAACATGTAGTGTCCACAGATTTGTTTGTTCATGGATGTTATATACTAGTTTGACTTTGGTTTATATCTTGAAAATATACTATTAAAAGAAGGGAAGTTTCACAGAGAAGGTTTCTAAAATGTATGTTATATTTTGGATTTAACTTCGATGGATGCTTTACTCAAAATTCAAAATCCATTGGAATGTATCTAATTTCTGCGCAATAGTTATTCCCTTACTATATTTGTTTCATTAGAACTTTGATGTTAGACAGTTTCTTTAGTGTGAGAGTGGTTTGTAGATTCTAATTGGTGTTTGGTCATGCAACAAACAAATGCAGCACGATAACAAATGGCTTTATTTACTATAAACACAATTAATTCTGATATCATGTTAATGTAGCTAAAATGTCTAACTGAACAACTATGCACAAATGCCACAATATAAGATGATGAGAAGGAAAAAAAAAAGATGATGAGAAGGAGAATAAACAAAGTTGAACTTAGTTAAGAAACTTGCACATTCAACTAGAGTTTCATGAGGTTTCATAAGAATATTAACTGATGTCCCATGTGAATCTAGAGAAATTATGCAATTTAGGCTAGTTTCTATTAAATATTCAAGAAAATTAACTTTATCATGCAATAAGAACTCAACAGTTCAACGAGGAGTCCTTTGAGTGAAATAGTATGAAAACTCATAATTCTCAGTAGTATTCAGCTCAAATTCATCACGTGGCTAAAAGAACAAGAATAGTTTATTTCAGAGCCAAATTTAAGTAAAACAATTTTGGAACAAGGACTATTTTAGCAACAAGGATGAATTGTGAAGATTTATACAAACACATATCAACAGAGCATGGGAACTAGATAGGGAACGAGCACTACGAGATTTTGAATTACAAGATAACGGAAAATTTTGTAATATACTAGTGAATAACAAAGAAAGAAGCTCTTAGACCAAACTGAACGTCAAGCATCTCTGAGATAATTGTCGCAACCCTCTGCGTCGACTCCAAATGAACCGGTCTGCAGCTTCTTGCTCTAGAATCATCAACAAAAGAACATTTGTTGTGCTCTACTCTCAATCAACTTAGAAAATCACTCTCATAATCATAGACATCAAGTGATCACTTTGCATCCAACATATTTGTCTTTATAGAGAAGAGGAGGCAAAGGCTCTTGGTTGTGTTGTGAGTAGCTTGGCAAGGCGATTGTGCATCAAGGACTTGCGGAAGTGTCGCTAGGTTGTGGGTCGGCCATGGTCATCGGACGACATGGAGACCTGGTGGCACAGGCTAATAGAGAAGGAATTATGGCCGGGAGTTAAAATGATTTATTAGCTAAATTTAATGATGCAATTATAGCTTGGTTTTCTCCTTTATTGCCCCATTTCAATCTAGCCTAAATAAGCCCAATTTGAATCGAATTAATCCAATTAGGCTCCAACTGACTCAAAATTATCCGCATACCTTGATTAGCACAATTAATCCCACATAAAGCCAAAATTATTACAAGACATAAACAAGAATTCCCATCAACATGATAATCTGAATGCATTGAATATAACATCTAATTATAATAATCAACTCAAAACAAAACATTAAATTTATAAAATAAGTTGATCCATTCTCGAATGTGAGGATCATGTCTATTCATTTGTCAATGACTAAAATGCTTCTGCATCACAAACCTTATTCCCCATATGCCAGGCATTGTACCTTATGCCAACTTGATACTCCATTTTATGTCGAAAAAGTCAAGCCTAATAGATTAAGGAAGGTATTATACAACATGCTGATTCACCATAAGCATAGTAGGGTCAGGGCCATGGTAAGTTTGTTGGACCAGGAGGTAGACATTGTCTACTATGATATGACAATAACGAGAGTTCTCAAGAGTTTGTTACAGTTGATTTTTAAGATTATTTTTGAATATTAAAGATATTCTAGTCTCCATTGTGTGAACCCTAGAATTGATATTTGATGAATGAAATTGATTGTTTACTTGTGAATATTGGTATATTCGAATAATGATAGCCTTTAGGTCAATTGGGTGAACCCCAAAATTGATATATGATGAATGAAATTGATTGTTTACTTGTGAATATTGGTATATTCGAATAATGATAATAGCCTTTAGGTCAATTGGGTGAACCCTAGAATTGATATTTGATGAATGAAATTGATTGTTTACTTGTGAATATTGGTATATTCGAATAATGATAGCCTTTAGGTCAATTATTCTCTTGTTTGTACTGGTGGATTTGTATATCCATCCGTTAGCTTTCTCATTTTCAATATTCGTTCGCTATTTGTAGTTTTTTGCAGTGGATTTAGTTTATGTAAATTATAAATTGACTACTTGCTTGGATGTCAGTTTTCTTCCATAGTTTTCTGTTATGGTCACCCATTTTATTTCATTGATTTAGATGCTATGTTTTTGAAATCTACTAATAATCAGATCTTTGTTGAGATTGATTCTTGAGAGTTTGGTTTTAATTACTGCAGATTCTTATTTAATTTAACTGTTGAAGTTATTGTTGTATGGTTATTGCAAACTCATGTCTTGCCAATCATTACTTCTTGCATTTTTTTCTTTCCAGAAAACAAAGTATAATAGTATAGGGATAGAGGTGGGTTTGGTTTATCAAACTACTAATCTGTCTTGTTAGCTACATAATCCCCTATACATCCCCTCGTTGTATTGATTTACACACAACATTTGTTCAAAATAGTACCCCAGTCTGTTATTTAGATGCTTTAGGAACTGAGTGTTCTTTATTATAGTTAAAAGGTGTGTTTTGAAGAATAATTATGATCTTTGTTATTTTGGAATGAATTGAAACTGTTTATCATTAGTTGTATATTTCTTATTCCTTATAATTATCTTGAAGCTTCTTGAAAGCGGATCCAAGAGAACAAGTCTAAGCAATGTATGTCAAGGTACCAAAGGTCATGGGATTCAATCTCGCTATTTGTCATTTGAATCTTTTTTAGTGGGAAGCTATGAAAAACAGTTCCCTACTCTGTTGCATCCTATACCTGGGTTAAAGCTCCCTCCCCATCTCCCTGACTTTGCGGAACATTATCCAACGAAGATTACAACACTTCCAAATGGTTTGAAGATTGCATCAGAGGATGCCCCGGTATGCATTTCTCTCTTTGGCTTACAATATCAACATCCTTGTGTTAGAAAAATATTTTTTGTCCTGATTTGTGTCCAAATAAACTTTTCTCTCTTTTGTCTATTGTTGTTTGATTTTTGATTCTTTTATAGTTTGTCTATATATATGTATGTGTGTAATTTGCCGATGGAAAATTTGTACAGCTTGAGTTGGAATTTAACTGCTCGAATCATCCGATTCACCGAATTACAAGAAACCAAGCAAAATATCCAAACAACACTGAATGCACGTGGAAAAGCCCGACTGGGGAGTAAAAGAAAAATTCTACTATCAATTCTTGGTTTCTTAGTTGGATCACATAAGAAGAATACATGAGGGGCAAGAAACAGGAGAATGTTCAAGTTATTGTTGTGATTTGGAAGAAGTGATGGAATCTTGAAATGTAGGACAAACTCCTAACAATTTACAAGATGCCTTTAAAAATTTTCATGTCTAGGCCCGCAAACTCCCTTTTTTTAATTGTCCTCCATTGGTAAAATGGGGTTCAAATTTTTTGTCTACTGTGTAACCATTTGTCATGTCCAACCATATAATATTTGGATTGCTGACTTGGTACTTTGAGACTAACATACATTTAGTATCAAAACACACTAAAACATTTATATGTATATATAAAAACATATACAGTAAGGGAGATTGAAAGAGAAAATAATCTCTTTTGTTTTTTTAATGGCAATTACACACATGCTTCTCAGGTATTCCTCAGTTATGTGGTAGGGCCCCTATTTTTTGATATTATCTATAGTACCCTCTAATGTTTTAATCTATATAAGTTGGACCTTCTATTTGCAAGTGGTTACCATTATTTATGGTAAACTGAATTATGATTGGGTTTCAAGTTTTTCTTATGTTTCTTTTCATTTATAACAGTGACATGGTAAGCAGTGTTGCGCTAATCCATCTTCTTTCCCCATTGTCGCTCTTCTTCTGCTCCAATAGTTTCAAATATCTTGACATGTTTTGCTTTCTCCCCTCCCCTTCACCTCCCCTTCCCTTCCCCTTCTCTTGGGGAAGTTCGCCAGTATTACCATTAGCATCCTTCCTTTTTAGCTTACCATGCTTTGTCCATGTTTCTGGGATCATCACCATCTCCATTTATATAGAGAGCAAGGAGTTTAAGCTAGATAATAAAAAGGTTGGGTTTGGTTAATGTTTAACAACATACTTGAAGCTTGAATGAAAAGTTAGCGGTACAGAAATCGATTCTCATTAATCTACTCACATGTATTAACCTAAGGGTTAAGAACACGAGAACTAAAAGATTGGAAGGGCACATACATAATAGGTTAAATTGCATCTAAGCCCCCTGAGGTAGACCTCTATTTCCATGTAGGTCCATAAAATCTAAAACTTATTATATTGGTCTATTCTAGATAAAAATATGTTCATTTAGGCCCATTCCTTAAACAAACAATTATTCCAGATGGGTCCTTTTTGATGAGTCTATTCTAGGTAAATTACTTCATCACATAAATATTTATTATGTTATTTGGTATATCTTGTCTCTGTCCTATAATTTAGGATGTTATCATGTTAGTATGTCGTATCGTGTTGTATCTCGTATTCTTGTATCATATTCGTGCTCCTTCGCTGCCCCTTTATTCTCCTTTCCCTTGCCCCTAACCTCCCTTCGTCCCTAGCCGCTGTTGCCACTTCCTTGCCACTGTTGCCACTGTTGCCACTGTTGCCACATCATTGCTGTAGCCTGCTAGTGAAGTTGCCCTCAACCACTAGATGATGGCCATTGTCGCTGCCACAATGCAACCATCATCATTTAGTGAGATGGCTAGCATTGTTAGAAGAGAGAGAGAGAGAGGAAGGTTATTTTAGTTATTCATACTACCTATTAACAAAATTGTTGATAGAAGTCTCCAAATGAACTCTACTAGTTAAATAAGGGACCACAGTAGAACACTTTCACCAATAATATCCTGCACTTTCTCTTCCCCCCCTCTCCCTCCCTCCCTCCCTCCCTCCCTCCCCATTAATGCCGAGACAAACATTAAGGGGGGATGGTAACGCATAGGCTATAAGGCAGGAAGCAACGATGAGATCATCGTCCCTTGCTATCTTCCCCTTCTCTTCTCCCCTTATTACCCACCACCAGCTATTGGCTCTCCAACTTTCGTTGCCTTTAGGAAAAATGTACACTTTTGTACATCCCAACGCGTCGTGTTGTGTCGTGTCCTTGTGTTCCTGTATCTTTTCTATACTTCCTAGGTCCTTCTATAATAGTTAACAAAAGCCGGGGCAAATTACATAATCACATAAATATTTATTATATTATTTAGCATATCTTGTCTTGTCTATATCCTTCAATTTGGGATGTTGTTGTGTTAGTGTATTGTGTCGTGTTGTATCCCGTATCCCTGTATCATATTTGGCTTTCCAGCTTGCTCTCAACCTCCCGTTGTACTGCCACCTTCTCACCACCACTGCCTCATCACAGCTATGCCCCTACCTTTGTTTCCCATGAAGTCGACCTCAACAATGAGTGATCGCCATTGTTGCAGCCATGATGCGACTATCGTCATCGGGGTCATTGTTGGTGAGATGGCTACCATTGTTGAGAGGGAGGGAAGGAAGACTTGGGTGTAATTCACTAATAGTGAGATGGCCACGGTGGAACGCTTTTATTTTTGTGGGCCTACATAGAAATGGTGGTCTATCTTAGGGGCTTGGGTGTTATTCACCCTATGTAATATGAAAGAGTGGGATTCTCTAAATATTTATTTAGAAAGTTTTGAGGGGTATATGCATGTCTTCCTTTTAACATAAGTCATTGTAAGCTGCCTTTTACGGGTTATTTTGGTCTAAATCCTATATTAATTACATCTTAGTGACTAGCATGCTTTTTTGACTGATATGATTTTCCTGTTGTGAATTTCTTCTATCTGGTTACATTACATTTTTTTTCTTATCTTGCAATAAAGGTGGTTGTTTCTCACATAACAGGGGCCTGCTGCATCTATAGGGATATACGTGGACTGTGGTTCTGTCTATGAGGTGGCAGATTGTTCTGGTGTAACCCATCTTTTAGAACGGATGGCTTTTAAATGCACAAAAAACCGAAGTCATAAGAACATTGTCAGGGAGATTGAAGCAACTGGAGGTAATGCTGGTGCATCTGCATCTCGCGAACAGATGGCATACAATTATGACACATTAAAAGCTCATGTGCCTGTGGCAGTTGAGTTGCTTGTCGATTGCATCAGGAATCCTATTTTTCTTGATTATGAGATTGAAGAGCAGGTTGGAGCAGTAAAATCCTCTGGTATTGCGATTTCTTTTATAACAAATTTTATATGCAATTGTCATCAATGTGATACTTTGGGCAGCTGGCAAAATTAAGATGTGAAACTGTTGAAGCTGCTGCTAAGGATCCTCAACAGTTTCTTCTAGAGTCACTTCATGTTGTTGGTTACTCTGGTGCATTGGGAAATCCATTGATGGCATCTGAAGCAGCATTGGAAAGGCTTGATGGATCTTTAATAAGAAAATTTTATTTTGTAAGCTCATACTTCAATTTCCTTCTATTGAACTTTTAACATCATAGTGCTGATTCTTTATAATGAAAGCTCTTTAAATTTCTGTATCTGAAACTGCAGTTTCTTCTGTTTAATATCAAATTTGCAGGAAAATTATACTGCTGATCGTATTGTTCTGGCAGCATTTGGCATGGATCATGAACATCTGTTAACCCTTTCTGAACCATTGTTTTATGACTTAAATGGGGGGTCTCCTGTTGATGTACCAAATTCTACTTATACTGGTGGTGACTTCAGACAAAAAGTTGACGCTGAGGTAACAATGATGTCTCATTTATCTTTATATTGCTTCAAAAGTCACAACCTTGTTTTGGCGCATATCTCAGATTTATGTATTCACTAGGCATAATTTGTCATGCTTAGGTAATTCTTGGTTGACCTTGTCTTTACCTTCTTTATTTTGAAGCGGACACATGTAGCATTGGCATTTGAATTTTCAGGGGGCTGGCGTCATGATAAAGATGCAACTACTCTCACTGTTCTGCAGGTATGCATCACGCATTATGCCCCATCAACAAAAAGCGCCATTGTAAACATGCTCAAAGGACTTTATTTAAAGTGCAGCTGCTTTAATACAGATTCAATGACATGCCTTGATTGGCCCTGTTTAGAGAAGGCTTGTGTTAAGTTCCTGGAGTTAGTATAACCTGGTTAGCATTGTGTTAGTTAGATAGAAGTTTCTATTTACTTGGTAACCTAGGTTTGTGAGAGTTAGCATGAATATGTGTTGGTTGGTAACTTAGGTTGGAGTTATTGTGTTAGGCAACAGAAAGGGAAGAGAAGATAACCTAGCTCTCGACTGGGCTAGGGTTGGTGGGGTTAACATGGGGCAGGAGGGTTAGGTAACTAGGTTAGATAAATGAGTGAAATGCGCATTTGTCTTGATTAAATAAGTTAACCCAACTTAACCTATTTAACCTAGGCTAGCCAAACAACATATGACAACTGAATATAACCTTATCCAACATGAAATCAACCTTTCTAATGATAACAGTTGTGGGGGCCTAGTATGGGAGAGCACCTACTGAGCGGTCTACATGTTCAGGTGGTGCTAACAAGGTGTTTTTATGTGTCATACGGGTCGTACATTGAGTCCCACCACAAAAAAGTGTGTAAATTTCATGTGGACTCTTTTTATAGTCCCCAATGAATGAGAGGGCCTATAGGTTCTATGATCAAACAACTGATATCGCAAATTATATCTATATATTTATAGTATTTTACTAATGCTGGACAGATGAATGATGATGCAATTTAGAGATCAGCAAATTATATCTATCGATCCAGATCGCAGCAGAGTGGCTAGATCTCGGTCGTCGACGGTAAACTCTGCCAGGAATGAATCGACGGTCGATCGTGGTGTCCCCACCATTTACTTTATTGAAGGCCAATAATTTTTTATCCTTCAACTTAAAGATACCCCTTGTTTGAGAGTATATTTTTGAATGCCCTTATTTGAGAATATTGGAGAAAATTTTTTTGAAGATGACATGGTTATGTGACATATACTGCTAGTAATTTGGTCTTGCTATTAAGGATCCCCCTCTTACATTTTGTTGCCATCACCTCTACAACTGATTATTAGACTTTACATCTTGGATGTTTAATAGTTGTCATCTAAGCCATTCTGATGTATGGCAGACTTTGATGGGTGGAGGTGGGTCATTCTCTGCTGGTGGCCCTGGGAAGGGGATGCATTCTCGGTTGTGTAAGGCCTTAACTGTTGGGTTAATATTTTCTGTTGTTTATTGCAGCATTTTTTTGTTCAAGTTACATCTCTTTGTTTTGAGCTTCTGGGACAACTGCATTTGTTTTTTCTTTCTAGCCCTATCCTGCTAGTCTAACTCCACACAATCAAGCATTCTTTAGATAAATTTTGCTTTGCGTCCTAATTTGTGTGATTTAATTTTATTCACCAACTATTTCTGGAAGACATTGACCTTAAATTGTTAATTCTGCCTAATTAATATTTTTATAATTCTTTTTGGTCGTCTGTTATCTATTTACTAGAAAGTGCACCACTGCCTTCGGGTGCTCTTAACTCTTCATAGAAAATATTTTAAAAGTTATAAACTTTGTTTATAGATTACTAAAAACTAAAGCTAAAGTTTTTTCTGGAAATTTAAAATATTTAGAATTTATATTTGTTAAATTAAAGAAAACTCCAAAATGATTCAACTCAACATAAGGATTATGTAAATTGAAATTCTTAGTTTGAATGGAACATAACTCCCTCTCATATTTGTCTCTTCTTTTTTGATTTTAGGAATTATAGGAATCCATCTATTAATATTTATCTTTTGTTTAATTTGAGTTATAATCAATAGAAGACTATTATTTTATAGACCATACGTGATTTAATAAGTTTTATATTGAGGTTAAGATAATTTATTTTTCCTCCATCTAGAATGTTATACGTAAAATTTTATTATTGTTATCTTATAACTATTTGCAAAAAAAAAAGATTCATTATCATTAGGCATCCAAAAATTAATTTAAATTCTTAGTAAAAGTCCCCCACATATAAAATATATATATATATCTACGTAATGATCCTCTGGCTCTATTTGGTTGGAGTTTTTTTTAGTGCTTGAAAAATTTTGTTGATTTGTTTTTGCCAAAGGAAGTTGATTTAATTGCTGTTTGGCAGTTGACTTAGAAAAGAAATTAATATAGTATTATGCAAATTATTAATTAACAAAACGAAAGTCATTGCCATTACTGCTTAATATATAATAAAATACATAAGATATACAACAACAATAACAATCAAGCCTTAATCCCACTAGATGGGGTCGGCTACATGAATCTTTTGTTTTCATTGCGCTCTATCAATTAACAAATTTTTATGTAAGTCTAAGAAATTAAGATCAATCCTTATAGTTTCTTGTACATAAGATATAAATAAAGTAAATATATGTTTCATATTTATTAGAAGAAAGATGCAACTATCTTACGATTAAATATTTACAAACTGTCGCCAACAAAACACTGATAAAAATAAATATATATATTGTGTGTCTGGGTGTCTATTTATATATATGTAGAAGATTTGAACAGAGTTAATTAATTTATGTCAATATCAGGCTGGGGATTAACAATGGGATGGTAATGGGAGGTAGGGGAATATTGAATGATGATATGTTATTTGGGACAACAATGAAGTATTTATCAATGAGAAGAATTCAAGGATTTTTCACCACCTGGCATTCACACCGTTCCTTTCTCAGGATATCAACCTGAACTAGTCATTTAGGAAAATCATTTTATTCATCAAGGTCATCCCCTAATAGGAAATATTGCAAACTTTCTGGGGAATTTTCTCCTTAGTCTTAATTTTAACTCAAGTTCTAAGCCAGATTTCCAAACCTCTGATATGATTAAATTCAATTTCTAATCCAAACTTTTTAATGTAATTCTATAAATTAATCCAAGTATGAACCATCACCTGACATAAAAAACTCTCTTCTTGTAATGGGATTAATCTGGATTTAATCCAAATAACAGCTTTCTGACTTAAAACAATTTTAATTCCACTGACAGCCAAACAACTTCTTTTCACTTTGGTTTAAAACTAAGCTAAAGATTTTAAGCTCAAATATAAATTCATTTGCTTGAGTCCCAAAACAAACAGAGCATAAGTACATAAACTAATGGAAATAGAAAAAAGGTAACATGGGACTTAATATTACCTATAAGCAACACAAATTACAGGAAAAGATCAACTCTAAATCCAACCAAACTAGTGTCATACTTAATATTAACCATCAAATGCTTTCTCGCGTTGGAGAAGCTCGTCTGGTTGCTATGGTGTCACACTGGCAAATATGATGTCTTCTAAGTTCAAACTATTTCACATCAAAATTGTTCTCAAACATATTCTTAGAAGTCATTTAGCATACAGCATAAAGCCAGCACAGCATAAAGCACCATATTTGCTGTCCTAACAGGCCTTAGTTAAAAAGCATGTCTTACTACCATCATCTTGTGCTTTGTTTTGAAAAGGATCACCTTGTGCTTTCTGAACTAACTTTGATCATAGTACAATCTAATTATCTTTAGGCACATGACTCAACATTTTGGCATTGCCTTCAGAAACGAGTTGAAATTTGAAGTATTTTTCTTGTTTGAGGTGTGGTTTTTTGGTCGGCTGCAATTATTTTATTCCATTGTTGGATTGTATTTACTACAATGTTTATGTTTCATCATGATACTGCAATGATAATAAAAGATTAAACAGGCCTGCTTCTATAATTACCTTGTTATTTCCCATTTTAGAGTAGTGGTCAATCGTCTGCTATTTTTTGAAGTCATATGGTAAGATCAAAGTGATAAGAACGGGATCTATTCAACTAGTTGAACTCTGCGGCACTGCTATCTAATTACTTAGGCTGTCCTTTTGGTTGCCAAACATGTGGATGTTGAGGGTAACCATTTGAAACTGCCATAACTATATCTAATGAAGTGAAGTTGAAAAGAGGTCTTTGTAATAACTTTTTATAGCCCCTCAATCGAAAGACATTTTCTATATTTCCTGAGGGGATTCAATACCTTCAGTGAGGTACTGTATTTCTTGAAAAGTAATGTGGTTCCTCTTTTTTTATAGTCATAGGAGCATAGTTTGCTTGTTAGAAGATATTGCATTATATGCACTGATATCTTGACATTCTATTATTACTTATAGGCCAGGCCAAATTTCAAAAAAGATAATGCTTGATATGCACATATATACTTGCACAGGCGGGAAGGGATGGAAATTGTATTTTAAATTCTCCAAAATCTTAGGAATTCCCAGTTTGGTCATTGTTATTGTTTTTTGTGTTTCATAACACTTCTACTACAGTTTGTTAGTTCTCTAGATAAGCTCACTTAGCTGACAAGTTTGTTTTGTAATCTCTGATATTATTTATGGGAAAATTTCATTACAACACAAATACATGATAAATACATACAAGAAAAGTCAACAACAGATGAATACATATCATAGGAAATGACAAGATATGCATTGGCTGTTAATCTCCTGCACCCCCTATTTGGATTTGGGATTGACTCTGCTTAAAAGTAACCATGCTCATATGTGAAATTCACATGAAAATCTTGCTGCATATATATGTATTTATATTCATATATAGTACTAAGAAATGTTTAGTACCACAAAATTAATACCTTGGTTTACTTAGGTAAAGAAATTGGGAATTTTCTGTATTGGGTTCAGCCTACTAGGTATTTTGTTTATTCATGTGTGTACTAACTAATAATATGCTAGCATATGAATAGTACATTTTACATGATAACATAATGGGTTTAAGTAAGCAGTGGGAAATGAGTAGATTCTTGGCGTATGAATCACTTTATATTGTTGCCTTTTAAAACAATCACTTTTATGGAACATTAGCATTTTGTTCTTTTATGTTGCGTGGAAAGTAATAAAAACTTAATCAATTGCAGATCTCCGCGTCCTTAATAAATATCAACAAGTACATTCTTTCTCTGCCTTCAGTAGCATATATAATGACAGTGGCCTTTTTGGTATTTTCTTGACCACGGTGAGATATATTTATAATTCATAATTACAATGTGTATTTTTACCACAAGATTTCGTTTGTAATAAATTCTTTAGTTTCTTTAGCTATGCCTGAGCCTAAAAATACATTATTGACTTCTTTTCTTTGGCATTAACTGAGACCCAAGTTAGACTATATTGTTGACTTTGATAGAGATATGAGACCATTTTGTAATTGTTGACTTCCCACTAAGATGTCGATCCATCTAATGGCTTCATAGTTGTCAGTCACACCTCCATTATTGGTAGACTTCACTAGTAAAAGGGAGCAAGATATGAGAATATTTTGTTATTGTTAGCTCCGACCTAACAACCCAGACTTTGTAAGTGCTTTTTGCAAAGTTTTACGTATTATTTATTCTGAAATTAAAAAAAAGGTATTATTTATTCTTACAAGACTGTTGGGCTTGGAGGTTGGAATCCATAAGTTTGATCCTGATAGGTGCTAACCCACAAATTGTGGTGGGCAGCTAAAACTAAATAAGTTTGCAAAGTGATATCCTACTTTAGCTTTATAAATGAAAAAGTTGAAGAGCTTTGGTTTGGTTTGTAATTAAAAAACAGAATAACCTTTCACAATTTGTCAAAAAGAATGTTATTTAGATTATGTTTGTAAATATATGCAACCAAAATAAAAATAAATTCTCAACATACTTTAAAACAAGTAGCATAAAAATGTTCATAAAGTGTTGATGTTTAATTGTATAATTGAATAATCCTTTCTTGTAAATAAATATTACTTTCGATGTGTGGACTAACATTTTGGCGGTAACTTGTCATTGTATTGAATATGGTTGGGCCATGTAAAAGAAAATTTTATCTTTAAATTATTTTCTGTTACTTTTGATAAGATATCTACTTCTTGAAAACATAATTTGAATAGTGTGCTCTTTTCCATGTTAGATGTGTATGTTAAATTATTTGCATTTATGCGTCGATTACTTTTCTTGAATACCCTACTTTGATTGCTAAAAGTAATGGTTTTGTAAATTATTATATAATTCGAGTTGTAAATAGATTTTTCAATTGTGTATTGGAGTTAGATGTGCAATGCAGTACAACTTTCTCATTACCCATTGAAACATGATGAAAACTCTCGTCTTTTTTTTTTTTGATGAAACTCTCTTTATCATCTTTTTGACTCTATTTTGTTTAATGATGATCCTATTATTAATTATTATAATGAATATGTAAGTAATGCGGATCATCAACTTGACGCCAAATTATTGGAGTATGTACTAATTTATATGGTACATTTAAAAATAGAACTAAGGTGTTATTATTGCCCTAATTCTATTTTTTGACTTATAGTTTGGAAATGTTTGAAAAATTTATATTATTTGACAATCATCCTGATTTACATGCTTTAGTTTCGAAACAGAATTAAAATTTTAAAAATATAGGGAAACTGAAAAATTTAGATGAATTCTTCCCCCCTCTTGAGGTTTTTTATTAAAATAAAATTAGAAAAATATTCTTTCTATTTATCTTATTGCCTTATTTTAGATCCTCATCAAAGGAAGGACATAATTTTTTTTTCATAATATTTGAACTTCTTGGAGACGAACCGGCAAGTTATTGGCTCCCAAAATAATCAGCTATTTCCTTTTCCAAGCATTATTTTTCATCTTATTGCTAGGACCCAAGCAGTGGAAGAGGACAAGTAGCAGAACCGTCAACTAGGTTGCATGATGAGTTCTTGAGTTTGATTAGGGTGGCGGAAATGTTATTGAAACCGAAAGTCACATCTTTATTTGGCTCGAGATCCTTTACTCAATCTATACTGTCTAGTGCAACAAATGTGAATAAAATTCAATTTTATTTAGATTTGCAAACCCAATTCAACAAAGATTACAGTCTGTTAGATTGGTTGAAGGCGTATTGGAATAATTCCTGCTCCTAACCTCCATGGTACGTGATGATTTAGTAGGACAAGCTTTAATAATCATGTCCAAATCAACATTCTCCAACCAGGGGGAATAATATCAAAGCTATTTTTTTCCTGCATAGAAAGTCAGAACCAGTCCCTGGGTTAGGTGAGCGAGTTTCAAGACCAGCCCTGTTGAAGTGAAGATTGTGAAACAAATACTTGTAAATTTTGAGAGAAAGATTAGATATTTTATTTACAAAAATTGTAACTATATAAAATGTTTTTCCTAATTTTTACAATTTTTAATATTTTGGTTGGTTATAAAATTCATATTCAAATTCGTATTTTGTTAAACTCTTACAAAATGTATTGCCTGCCGGATAATCACCCCTAGTTAATATAAAAACCATGCATGGCTTAAATCCTTGATGAAATCATCTTTTCTATGATAGTCATTGCTTTTGTGTGACATTTTCCTTTTTACATCTTGCATGGCTCGGTATTTCTAATTGGCATGCAATTGTAATTCAACTTTTTAAAGTCACCTTTTGCTGTTAATCTTTTCAGGATAAAATGCTTATTGTAATGCTAAGAACCTGTTCACTGAGTTGATATTTAGTTTGAAGTTACAATTTATTTTCTTAAAGATGTCCTCCAATTTAACTATTTAAATTAGATGAGATAGATAATTCATTTCAACTTTTACAATTGATAATTCATTTCAACTTTTACAATTGTATTAATTTTTACTGGAACTAGTCTTTCTTAGGCTTTTAATGTTAGATGATTATTTAGGGATCAGATTTCGTGGCAAAAGCGGTTGATGCAGCTGTGTCCGAGTTGCTAGTAATTGCAACACCAGGTCAAGGTAAGCTTTTGTTGTCATAATCTTTTATTTTTTAATAATACAGAAGGCACATTTTTATAGAGGGAGCATTTGATTTATTCAAATCTTGCTTATTTCAGTGACTGATCTTGAGCTGAGCCGTGCCAAAAATGCCACAAAATCAGCTGTTTTGATGAATCTGGAGTCGAGAGTACTTCCTAACTCAACCTACAATTAATTTTATGAGCTCTTATTCACTCTTATGCTTTCCCAGGCCATTGTTTCTGAGGATATTGGCAGGCAAATATTGACTTATGGATGCCGGTAATTTTCTAGATGCTCTTGGTTTTCTGTCATTTTCGTTTTATGAGTGATTGAATGTTCTACTGCTTTTTTCTAGCAAGCCTGTGGGACATTTTCTAAAATGCTTAGATGAAATCACCCTGGACGATCTTACGATTCTGGCACAGAAGATGCTATCTTCACCCCTTACAATGGCTTGCCTTGGAGATGGTTTGTTTTTCCTTTCTTCCCTCCCTTCTTTAACTTCTTGTCATGTAGCACTTCTGGTACAAGTCGGTTTCATGTAGGGGTAGCAATGTCTGACTCCGCCTGACTAATCCAACACAAGCGTAACCCGAAATTTTTAGACTTGATTTGACCTGCTTATTAATTGGAGCAGGTTCAAGTTGCATATTTGACTTGTTTATTAAACTGGTCAGTTTGTGTTTGGGTTTAATCTGAGTAGGCAAATACTTCGCAGATGATTTTGCAGTCTGAATATGTTGGATCGTTGACCCAAATACAACTCCGGTCAGATCAGGTTTGAGTTGGCCATATGGGAACAGTGTCTGGTTCTAGTGATACAGTTTGACCTGTTTATTATTTGGGGCGGGTTCAAGTTGCAGCTTGGACTTGTTTATTAAACAGGTCGGTTTGGCCCAAATGCAACTCTGGTCCCATCAGGTTTGGGTTGGCCATATGGGAACAGTGCCTGGTTCAAGTAATGCAGCTGCATGTTTATTGATTGTATCTGGTTCAGTTTAGACTAATTGGGTTGGTTCTGATTCGGGTTCAAATTTAGCTTGATGCATCGAACACATTTTACCACCTCTATTTTCAAGAACATGACGATATCTTATATGAATGCTTTCTGCAGTAGATACTGTTCCTAGCTATGAATCTGTTAGCCGAAATTTCCGGGCACCGAATTAAGGGGAATGGAGCCAATGGTGCAGTAAAGGCATTGAAGAGATCTCCAAATGGCCATCTCCTCCAAAAGAGCTTCGAGATTCAGTAAAATGCAGAATGTGAGCTTTTTGGAGCAACTTTTATTCATTTTTGTCGCAGTTGAGTTGAGCCTGCGCCTTTTAGCACTCTGTTGATGTTGGTTATGTTTTTGTTATTGGAAAGAAATAATTACAATAGTTGAAACTTAGATAATTGAAGGTTCGAGATATTTATATATATGGCATCGTTGTGAGAAAAAGTGTTCGAAAATAGTGAATTTTTGCGTCTGAGGTGAGGAGGGTCAATCACTGAGTGTCACATGTGTATTCCTGGCTTGAGCCATTCAAGTCTCGTAGGCAAAAAAAATTTTCTTGAAAATATGAAGAATTGTTTCTTGAAGGATAATGTCAAAAGCTTTATAGCCCAAGAAATTGATTTGTATCAAATATTTTTGGAGGGTTATAATGTAATGGTTGGTTTTCGTATAAATTTGTAAATGTAAAGTGTTATTGTTGATGGTACGTGTTATTTTTCGTTAAATTCATCTTGAGGTTCGTTATTTTTTTAAGATAATAGCAATTAGCTTTTTTAATTTATGTTTATTTATAGTTGGTGTTAATTTGATCTTTCTTAATTTCAGATAAAGTGAAAATAAGTTTTTTGATATTAATAAAATTTTTTAATAAAAAATATTTTTTTAATTATTATATTATATTGAATATTATATTCATCTAATTTTTAAATTAAATAAAATAGTTTATTAATTTTATTTTGTTCTTTTATTAATAATAATAGAATTATTTGTATATTATTTTAAATTAGATGATTAATTTAAAAATTAAAAAATCTAATCACATCACAATTTTTATAAAATTAGAGGAACTCAATTGTTATTAGTTTGTATTTTTTTTATGAGTTAACAACCTAAATTTGTGTGTTGTTCAACTTGTGTAACCCCTTTTTATTGTAACTGTATTGAGTATATTAAAGCTCTTTAATTCGTTAGTAAATATCGCAAATTTTGTCAATTGAAGGGCTCTACTTACAAGTGGTCTTTCACTTTGTTCCCCTGTTCCTTTCATCCTATGTTTTTTGTTGTAATTTATTTAATGAACTGCACGATCGATAGTCTTTGTTGTGTGAGAACAGCTATTCTTATTAGTTGACGGATTTCATGCCAACACTCGACAGTTGACACCATTCAAGTTCAATATGCGAAAGGTTAGAGATAAGACCGAGCGGAAGGGGATCATTAGGGCATTCATATGAGGGAGATGCTTATGTTATATATGTAATCAATAATTTATTTTTAAAAAGAGTTTTTTGGTATTTGCTTTTGAATTCTTTTTTAATAATATATTTTAACTTTTTATTCTTTTATTTTAAAATTTAACAACTCTCTAAATCTTCTAAAAACTAATATATTTAAATTTTTAAATTTTTTTTTACTAATTATAATTATTTAGATGTTATTATGAATAATATATATACTAAAATTTTTAAAATATTAGTGCGTTACTAATAATTTTGCATTGGTATGAGATGTTTATATTATATGTAACCAATAAATATTTCTTTAAATTAACAGCGCTCAAGTAATTTTATCAACTACTGAAATCATGGAAGACAATTTTAGAAAGTAGGAATACATTGACATAGAAAACCTTGCAGCCTCCTTCAAACACAAAACACATTAAGATCGATCTTTCAATTTTCCATTAAAGCTTAAACTCGTTCTTATTTTACTCGATTCAAATTTTTTTTTTAACCCAATGTTCATTCTCTCAAAAAAAAAAAGGACTTTATTCGAAATCAAACGAGTATATATATATATATATATAAATTTTATGTATATAAATATATTATAATAATTTAATAAAAATTATAAATATACATATAAAATTTAGAAATAAATTTATAATATTATATTCTAATAAATATTTTTATGAAAAGTTATAGCTTATAATTGAGCTCGATAAAACTCAAAAACGTAACTCTAAATCGAAAAAATTTAGCAAGCTTATATCAAACTCGACTCACAATAAAAAACTTTTAACTTCAAGTTTACCCTAATTTGCTCGAAATTGACTTAAAGTAACCCTAAAGAGAAAAAATATTGGGCGCGAACAACAGATTGTTTAGCATCTAATAAGCGCCCACCGTATACGCAGCAAAACCCACATATATCTAATGTGACACAATTATTGGATGTCGAAGAGCACGAAGATCTAATAATTTTTTTTAAAAGAGTGTCCTTCATGGGTTCCTAAGCGAAAGAGACGTCCACCAGAAACTTAAAAGCAATGCAGTCTTGTGGGCACCTCCAACCCCATCTCACCCCCATATTAGGATACTGATTTTATTCAATAATTAAAAATTTTTCGATACTCATTTGAAAGTAAATTTGATCGTAAATTAATTTGAATTATTTCAAAAATATAATTTTCAACGAAGTTCAAGTATCACTCAAAAATTTTTTTTGAGTAAACTTAAAATTATAAATATTATCATATAGGGCCATAAAATTTAAAAATTTCTATTAAAATTTTGATTATGCATAAATTTAGCCACTCTCTCGCCTCCTCCTCATGCATTGTCCTAACATAAAAGTTCGAGCGATTTTAAAAGATTTGAATCAAATTTAGCTTAAAATTAAAAATCTAGAATTTGTTTGTTTGTAAGAATTAATTTTAATAAATTTAAAATTAAATTTAAATAAAAATATTTTTTATTAAAAATTATAAATAATATAAAATAAAATTAATTATTATATTGAGATATATAAAAAATATAATATAAGTTAATTAGTATTTTAATATATAGAATGTAAAATAAAATTAATTTTTAATATTAAATTTTATATATGAGGTGATATATATCTGTTTAAAATTAAATTAGATTATTTTTGAAGTGTCAAATAAAAAGGAGCTTAAACATGGAGTATCTTAACGTAATTTCCATGAGCCCAGACCAATAATATGTCCCCAGGCGCCTCGAAAGCGACGACCTACCGGCATAGCTGTTAATCACACATTAACAATTTAATTAATTTCGTAATTAACAACAAATCCTTAATCCGACGGCTCTCAATTATTCCCCCCAAGTACCGAAAAGACACATCCGCCCGCATCTTCCTCCTTTAATTACCATCCATGCCATCGGAAAAGAGAGCGTTGATCGGTACGGCATTGATCAGACATCGACGCTACAGGACGCCATGTGCTGGAATCGGATCACCGGAGCTCCGGACTTGTTGTCGAAGGCGAGGAAGGCGGGGCAGTCGACGAAGATGTGGTAGCCGCCGGAGGTCCAGTCGCCGACCTTCCAGCGGAGGCGGCCGTCGATCTTGACGTAGAGGAAGAGGAACCCGCTGGCTTCGTCCTGGGCGAGGGAACTGCAGAGGAAGGGGGCGATGGGGACGAAGGAGCCGGAGAGGTAGGGGGACCAGACGTCGATGTCCTTGTGACCCTGGTAGAGCGGGAGGAGGCTGAAGGCCGGCGTGATCTGCTGGTCCTTGTACGCGGCGTAGACGTCGAGGCGGTCGTAGTAGATCCCGATGTTGGAGTTAGGGTTTCGGGAAGAGATGGTTACCTGGATGGTGGAGGAGAGGAGATTGGGGGCGGAGAGGTTGAATCCGAGCACCCGGGCGTCCTGGAGGTAGAATTGGGGCTTCGTCGGGCGGAGGACCAGCCAGACAATCAGAATGGCGAGGAGGACGAGGATGATCAAGAAAACGACAAACAAGCAAAGCCTTCGGAGTAACCGCCGCCGCCTGCAAGCCTCGTACTCTGCCTCGCATTCCTTCTTCGACATCGCCGCCGCTGCAGCTGAGATTCCGAAATTCGGCGAGAGAGAGAGAGAGAGAGAGAATGAGTGAGAGAGGTGAGTCAAGATGTCGAGAAGCCGAGAAGGAAATCGGGAAGGACAGGGGAGGTAGATATACAGCATTTCACTTAACAAAATTTTTAAGGCTTTTTATAGTTTTAGAATAAAATAATATCTTGGGCATTTACAATCAGGTCTCTGAGTTTAAGGGATGTTATCATACAGGTCCATATTTTTAACATTATAACATCGGGGTCCTAAGTTTAAAAAAATATCATCTAGGTCCTTTTTTATTTTTCATTATTAAAAAATATTAAAATTACCATTATACCCTTACCCTCCCCTTTCCACCCGATCCGGCAGCCGCGTAGTCGCAGTGCCACCCCTCGCGNGACCGCGCGGCTGCCGGATCGGATGGAGAGAGGGAGGGTAAGGGTATAATAGTAATTTTAATATTTTTTAATAATAAAAAAATGTAAAAAAGACTCAGATGATAATTTTTTAAAACCTAAGAACTCCGATATTATAATTTTAAAAAACTAGACCTGTGTGATAATAACTCTTAAACTTAATAACCTTATTGTAATTGCCCTAATATCTTTTATAAGTTAAATTTCAACGGATGTTTTTAATTATAATATTAATTAAATTCCTCTAATTCCATGCAATTGAATCTCTCTAATTTATAAAATTAATTATCTAATTTATAATAATATGTAAATAATTTTTTAACAGTAATACAGAAAAAGGGACTTTTTTAGGTATTATTTCCGTCCAATATTTTATTCTATTTCTCAAACTAGCAAAACTCATCTAGTTAGAAAAAATATTTTTCATTAAATTATTTTCTTAATATCAAAAACTTATAAGTATATTATTTTAAATTAAAAGACTAATGTAAAAATTAAAAAACCCAGCTCTACATAAGTTTTAATAAAAAATTTAGTTATTATTAACCCAAAATGTGGACAAATTGAAGCCACATTTTATAAATTATTTAAAGAATTTTAATTTATCCAAAAATTAATCATATTTTGCATGATTATACTACAATTTCTCAAATTAACTTATTTTAATAGATGTGAACTTTTTCTATTTAAAATTAAGTTTTAAGTTATTACATTTAACTTACGTGAAGATAAATCATAAAATTAAAGTCTAAAATAACTATGAGTTCTTATAAAAATATTTTTATTAATATTTTATATTAATTTCTCATTATATACTAATTAAAATATCAAATATTAATTTTATCTTAAATCTCATATAAGTTTTTATTTTAAAACCTAATTTTATTTAAATATATATATATATATATATATATATATATATATATTTACAAGAACAAGAAATAATTTATTTTCTTGGCCACAAACATATTTAATTGCAACTTTTTCATTTTTCAATTTTTTTTATAAGTAAATACAGAAGTTGTTCAAAAAAAATTACTAAAAATGATAATATAAATGCAATTATTTTGTAATTAACAGTATGAAATTTATAAAATTACTAAAAATCATATATATACATATATATTTTTTCTTTCATTTACAGTTTGTCAAAAAAAAATATTTATTAAAATATATTTCAAATTCTTATAAGCTGTAAAGATTAAAATTATGATATGATAATTAAAAATAATAATTTGGTCAACGGTTCAAATGTGTATCAGTTTGGATTAATTTAAAAAAGGGTGGCGGGTCCGGTTGGGAAGGTTCGGTTCGGGCCTGACGGAGCCGCCTTGGATCACATGGTTCACATTCCTTGGACCCATCGAGTCGGTGGCTCGAAGATTAGAAGGATCGTCACGGATTCCAGTCAGCACTGTCACCTCACCGTTGATTCGTGGGAAAATTCTAACTTGATCAACAACGAACGGTGGTGATCTAGTCGTACCCTGCTTGCTGAAGTAGCATACGACAGGAGAATCGGATAGCCACGTCACCGATGTAAGGGGTTATTTTAGGATTAATTTTTTGAGAAATTTACATCTCCACTCTAAAACAAAAGACATTTTACATACAATACCTTGAAAATTAAATATTTACAAATTGCTCCTATTTTAAATATAAATTTACAAACATAAGATAATATTATCATGCTAATTTTCATTTGCTATTTATTATTCTAACCTAAATAAAATTAATATATATAATTAAAATTACATTTAGCATTTTATTTAAGAATAAAATGACAAAATTTACCGTTCATATTTTGTATCCCTATTTGTTTTCTAAATTTCTTTTATTTCAATTATTTATCCATTTTTTTGAAATATATATTTTAATTTATTTTTAATATCTTTATTTTTTATAACTTTATCATTATGAATCTTCTTAAAACGAACTAAATATAATTTTTATTATATGTGTTAATTTTAGTTAAATTAAAAAAATGACTGACGGAAGTTAATGTAGAGTGTTGTCTATAAAAAAAGGCTTCAAACAAGTTTTTGCATTGCATTAGGTTTTACTATATTACTGTGTTTTGGAAGAAAATAATATCTTTTTTAATGAAAAAAATTAGTCTTCTCTAATGAAAAATAACAATGGAAATAAATCTTCATGACAAAAATATCCCATCCATCTCATCCTCTCATTGTGCACCCTTTTTGCATTTTTTTCATGAATGTCGAAATTTTATCGATTTCTAACAAGGGCGAGTTAAAGATAGATTGTGATAGACAAGGAAGAGCGAGTGAGTACAAGAGAAATGGGGTGAGAGAGTAGTGCAATATGAGGGTCACTTTAATTAGGAGAATATTAAGCTATTAATATAAAGTATTGCGTAACATTTATTCGTTAGGTTGAGCTCCAATTTAGACGATTCCAAGTTAGAAGATCAAAATGGCTGGTTTTAGTCTGTGGACTTATTTGAGTTGTTGGCTTGTTTTGGGGCTACAAGGAATCAATCAACATGTAAAGGGAGGGCATGATCAATTTATAAGAGTAGCTAGTTTTTCAAGAGATCAAATGGTGGTGGTTCAATCCTAGATTGACACTAATTGAGTCAGTTCGGTCCATAGCTCTAGCTTGACCTGACTTGACATGTTTAGACTTGAAACAATTTTGTTCGAAACTATGTGCAACTAACATAGATAATATGATTTGGACCCGAGAAGATCATATTGATGCTTTTGATGTCCACGCCCTACATGAGAGAGGGAAAGATTGATGTTGGATTTTTGTTCCCATCAACTCATTCATGTCTTCTCTGTTGATCTCTTTCTTAAACTAAATCTCTCTCTCATGGCTCTTTTATCTCCAACAAATCCCCGCCCTTCTCCAAAGCTGTTGCCAACACGAAGGGGAGAGAAGTTTGACTCCATAACCTCTTCTCGAAAGGAAAGGGAGAGAATGAGAGAGAAGGCTAGAGAGATTAAAGGCAGGTCAGCATCACCATGGTGGAGTTGCTAGTTCTTCAATCATTTTAGTGAGTGAACGTTGAGAGGACTTGAATGGTAAAGAAAGAGTAATAAAGAGTTAGAGGTCATAGAGAATTAGAAGAAAGTTAATCATCAATTTATTTTGCTCCAACAAATCCCTGCCCTTCTCCAAAGCTGTTGCCAACATGAAGGGGAGAGAAGTTTTACTCCATAACCTCTTCTCGAAAGAAAGAAAGGGAGAGAATGAGAGAGAAGGCCAGAGAGATTAAAGGCAGGTCAGCATCACCATGGTGGAGTTGCTAGTTCTTCAATCATTTTTGTGAGTGAACATTGAGAGGACTTGAATGGTAAAGAAAGAGTAATAGAGAGTGAGAGGTCGTAGAGAATTAGAGGAAAGTTAACCATCAATTTATTTTGAACTTTACACAAATCTAGCATAACAAATTAACTTTACTTGAGATTATAACAAATTATTATTGAACATATGACTAATTTAACCAAAAAAAGTTTAAAATTACAATCATGCAACCCTAAAATAATTTGATTCAAATTTTGCTCATATTTTTTGTTAGGATCCTTAAAGTTATTAACTTTCCTAGAAACCTAAGCTAGTAAGAAAGACGCAACTAATTTATTTATTATATTGTGCACCTAGCTCCCATGAGTTGAATTTAACCTCTTTTTAATAATAGCACACCACCCAAAGTTATATTTAGCAGGACGATGATACTAAGTTAATATTAGCCACAACCAAGTTATCTAGTTACTGTTTTTTCCAACAGTCTCCCATCTTAGTACACTACACTACCGAGATTCAAACTTGAGACTTACTTCGATACCTATTGTTACGATTTTTAGCACTATCAACTCACTAATTATCTTGTGTACCTTATGCCCACAGGACGAATCTAACTTCTTTTCAATAGTGACACACCACGCCTGTTTGTTTGTAAGGTTAAATTTAACAAAATTAAAATTAAACTTAGACAGAGATATTTTTTTTATTAAAAGTTGTGAATGATGTGAAATAAAATTAATTATTATATTGGATATGTGAGGGATGTGATATAAAGTTAATTTTTAATATTAAATTTTATGTGTAATGTGATATGCCTGATTAAAATTAAACTAAGTTAATTTTTAATGGCCAAATAAATGATTATATCAAGTAGGGCGATAGTACTAAACTAGTTACAACCACATTCAGACCATCCAGTCAATTTTAACTCGTTGCAGTTCATTTCTCTTGGAATGTCTTCATGTTTTGCTAACTCCGAAGTTTCCTTGGCCACAAAGAAAGAAATGATCTTTTAATTGGTTGGTGGCAACAATCATATGGCAATGTGAAAGGCCAATAATTAGATTTAGCTCACAATATGGATGGAGGGAGCAAGGCTGGTCCACTTTTCTATCTACCATTACATGATGGACTTAACACCAACCTTGGTTTGCCCTCTTCAATGACATGAGGCTGACCCTTGGCTCATCCTTCACAAGTTCCCATCTCCACACAACTCTTTCCTCATTTAGGCCTTTTTGATTGGTGTTTAATTAATTATAAAGAATTTACGTACAGAACACTGAATTCATCACAAATTACGTATTTCACCATCTTTTAGTAAATATTACACATATCACACTCTGCTTATGAGTTTTACATTTCTATTGTAATAATAAAAATATAAAAAGAGTGATATTAATAATATTTATTAAAAAATAATAAAATACTTAATTTGTGATGAATTCAGTGTTCTGTATGCAAATACCCCTTAATTATATTAATATTACTAAAAAAATATTTAATTTAATATTTTTTTTAATATTATATCGTATTATATAGAAAAAATAATTATTTAATTTAATAATATTTTATAAAATTATAAAATTATTAATTTAAAAATAATATTTAAATATTATGATATCTAAATTACATAATATAATACCAAAATAACAATGAACTAAATGCTACCTAAAAAATATATTTTTATCTTATTATACATAAATTATAATATAAAAACATTAATACAATGAATCAATGAGCATTTTTTTTTTTTTTGATAGACAGTTATCAGAATCCAGCTCTCCACAAATGTTACAATGGAAAAGAAACAAAGGAAATTAAAAACAGAAATTTACATGAGTAAAAATGACAATCATTCTTAAAGACAACTATGCATTATTAACAGTTCTAAAAAAATGAATTAGTGGCACAACAGCACATGAAGCAACTGCTTACAAAAATTAAAAAAAAAAAAAAAACACTAGAAAAAATGTTAACAAAAAAAGTAAATGGCGTGTTTATTACTCAGCGTTTTTGTTCGTTCCACGTCTTTCCCTCGAAGAATTCACCGAGCATGCGCTCGAGATCCTCTGGTGTATATCTTATATATTTCTGAGGGTTCTTCCCATTCTCAACAAGGGGACTGAAACAAAAGCAAATTGTAGAATTTAGAGCTCCTACGAGAATGAACATGATATTTTGCCAAGCTCTATGAAAAGCAGGATAAGGCCATGTATGATAACTTGTTTAAACTCGAGCAATTTCTCATATTGGGTTCGAAAAATGACTTGAATAAAATCTAAAGATCTCTTTTGTGAAAAGCACCTTTAAGAGCAGTTTAGCGTTATTCACAAACACAGAAAAAAGAAAACCGAGTCTACTATAAAGTAAGCTGATAAAAAGAAAACCTCTCTTTACTTGCAAGACAGCTAGAAAAATAATGAAACCAATATGATAGAATTAGTCCTTTTCTGAATTGCATCACATCAACCATTTACTTAAACGTTAATCCTGAGGCTAATGAAACGTCCCAAAATAGCATTTAAAAGAGTCCTACTACACAGCCCCCAACATCTGACCAAATATACAGCCCAAAAGTATATTGGTCTGGATATAATCTATTTGATTATCCAATGAATTAAACCAAGTAGCTTTTGGGCAACTTTTGATAAGATATTGAGGCTCCCAAGCATTTTTCTTTAAAAAATGATGTCAATAAAAATAACAAATTTCAATATAATAGTTTCAAACATTGTTTTAGTCTCACATTCATGACATTATTAGACAATGTAGGCATGCAACTTAAGGCCTTTATGCTCAAACATTTTGGTTTAACATGCAATCAAAGTATGTTCTGAGTTACAAGCAATGCTAACTAAAATCAGCTAAATGATCATTGTGAGGTGAGAAATGAATTATTTCATGCATTACATAAATTTAGATTCTTCAGTCCTAAATTGCTTCATTGAAATATAGTAGAAATAATTATAACAAATGAAAGTGGCCATGTCACCTATATTCATCATTGACCTATGGAAGCCCTTAAACATATATACATAAGGGTAAGGGAAGACCAAAATGACTTGGGGACTTGAAATGAGCTTACAAAAAGTGCTGTTTTATGTAGAAATAAAGGGAAACCAGAAACCTATGTGGCTGACACAACCAGTATGCGATTAAGGCCCTGCTGTAGTTGTTTATGTTGTTTTAGTCCTATACTCTCAACACCATTACAAAGATTTTGTTAAAGCAACATGCAATATTTATGTGTAAAATCTATTGATAACTGCTCGTAATATCATGTCACATCATATTTGTGCAACAAAATTTATTTCATGCTTCCACAATCAGAGATGAATACTTCAGCTTTCACGAAGCTTACCCAAAGCGCTTTATAAAGGACCTATATGCTGGCAGTAGAACCTCAGCAACTGCAAGCCTCAGAGATTCCCTCAACTCTGGATCAGGTACTGTCCATTGAGATTGCCTTTGGTGAAGCTCTTCAAACTGCACATTAAAGGACTTAAACCTGCGATAAGAGGAAATAACCCAGGTTTGAGATTAAATAAGAAACGTTAGATTCAAAATTCAAATAAGGGTTCTCTACCTCTCCTTTATATTTGCCCTAGAAACTCCACTATTGTTGCTACCATCACTTCCACCAGGACCTGAACCGCCAGAAGAGCTCAAGCCTTGAACTGTAAGCGTCTGTAGAATCTGGAAACCCATGCAGAAAGCCAAGCATAATGATAAATAAACTAGCGTTAAAACAGACTTAAGAATCTCTGAAATAGTGAGTGTTAAAATTATAAGGAGAAAAAACTGGTTGCTGGACTATATTTGCTTATCAGATGATGGCATAGATATTTGGAGCACATGCCAAGAAAAATTCAATGATCCATAACGTCCGAATGTGCAAAGAGTGCACGACTAATGAAGAATCAACACGTGGACTGGGAGGCAGTACCTTTTCGCACCTGAAGCATTTCTATGCCTCCTGAGTGTGTGTGCATGATGCCACCCGCAAAGTCGATCGTATGTGTAGATGATTATACGATTCACGATTTATTTTTCTACACAGGATGTATCACCTTCGTAATCAATTATATAGGAATATGATTCTATTTTTTGTGATTATAGAGAATACGTTTCTATTTCTGTGCTGACCTAAATGTATACAATTTTATTTTTGCACAGACCCGACTATATACGATTTTATTTCTCCACAGAACACATTATCTACTGTACAATTATCTTCCTTGAGTTTTTTTTTAAGAAATGAGAAACCACACAATAAGTACATACTCAAAAATTATATTCATTATTTACCTTTTTTAGTTATAAAAAATGTGAGAAGCTCCTATAAGCAAATGCATTTCATCATTTCACAAAGAAATATGATGATGCTGAAATATATAAAACTATGAAATAAAATCCTTTAAGGAGCGCCATATTTTTTTGCGCCATATTTGAATATGAAATTAACAATTTTTCCAATAAAGTGCAAGAGATCATATTCCTACACGAATTCATGAAACAACTGAAGTGCAGAATGGTAGCAAGTACAATCTCATCATATTCAAAGAATTCACCAATTATTGCATGGCATCATGTTCGAAAACAAAATATATTTTTGTCATTTCTCATTTTTTTAATAATAAAAAGTTCCAGGAGTTCATATAAATTTAGCATGCTAGGAATATGATCTTATGGGGATACAATTGAATCTGTGCAAAATGTAGAATTGTATACGATCAATTCCATGAAGAAAGAGAATCATATCCCTATATGATAACGTCGTAAACCTTTATCCCATTAGATGAGGTTGGCTACATGAATCCTTTGTTTCCATTGCACTCTATCAAATAACAAATTCTCTTTTAACTCCAAATATATAAGATCATTCCTTATACTTTCTTACCATACTTTTTGACCTTTCTCCTCCTCTTTTTAAATGAGCAAGATCTAATAATCTAACTTTCCTTATTGGATTTTCTATTGGCTTACAATTTATATGTCCAAATCATCTAAGCTTACTCTCATCTTCAATTGAGATCACTCCAACCTTCTCGCGGATATACTCATTTCTCATCTTATCCTTTCACATATACCCACTCATCCACCTTAGCACCCTCATTTTTACAACACTTATCTTATTTGTGTATTGCTTTAAAAGCCAATATTTAGCACTGTATAACATTGTTAGCCTTACAATCGTTCTATAAAATAAAATTGTATTCTTGTATGATCAACTGCAATGGATGGCATCACATGCAAGAGTAAAGAAGTAGGTGATTTTATATAGAAATATGAAATCAGATCGCATAATTATCAACTGTTATTTTTGCGTAGATTTATGCATCCATACATTACGCACCATAGCCTCTACACAAGCAAAACCTGGTTTCAGACAAAACAAGGTAGATTCATGGGTACTGGTAATGCGTGATCTCCAAGATATGCTAAGAAAAATTTAAATAAATAGCTAAATTCTAAAATGAAGCTAGGTTTTGCCTCAAAACAAAATGCAAATGTTTTAAAGGCAAAAGAAGATGCAATAATAAGTTTTCTGTTTATTTTCTTTTGCAGCAATAAATACAAAGTAATTAAATTTGTCATTTTTAAGAGGTTTCTTTGAGTTGCCAAGTTTATCAAGCGAGCATTGATAAATTAATTTTCAAAACTGTTGCAAAACCAGAGGTCCACATACTATAGTGATGCTACATGACGTAATATGTTTAGATAAAATATAAGAAGTGATAATCGAATTGACCGACACATAATTGTCTATGCAGATATGCAAGTGTTATATAACTATATAAGTATGCCTTTTGAAGATCCAAATAATCCATTTAAATGATTTAGGTATGGTAAAAGATCAAAATCCGAAACAAAAGTACCAAAGAGCAACAATTATTATAAGAATGTACCAAATATCATCATTATCACCATCATCAAATTTATCATGTCCAAACTCTTTAGAGACCACCTTCATTGTTATTCCTTCCTACTAAATCCTTCTAACTATAATTTACAAAAAACTTTCTAGATGATGAGAAGCCACACTGTGTTTTCCCTAAGCCTTTCTCTTCCTAATATTTTCTTCAACAATGCCATCCCTAAACTTCATAGTTGCATTGCTCCTCAAATTTAACATGTCCAAAACAGCTAGTTTTGTCATCTTATCTACAGAAAACAATGCACTCATACTCTCTAACATTCACATTTCACTCTTATCTTCCTGCCCCATTTAGTCAAATTATTAATGATTCTTTTGCTGCAAACTAGGATAATCTCCAATAATGTCATCCTTTTTTTTTCACAGATACAATACATATCTCTGACTTAAACATTGTATTGCCGAACACCATAGTGGGTATTTGGTATAGCTTGAACATGGGCAAGCTTAAACCTTTATTTTTATTATTTTTAAGCTTAAACTTAACCCATGGGACTTTCAAAGATAAGTTTGTTCACAAATCAAAAAATCTCAGGGTAGTTGAATGCAGCTCAGCCTACCCTCCAGCTTAACACCAATCCAAGCACCACGTCAGAAAAGCAAATGGTAATAATGCAATAGATCATGCTTTATTAAGCTTAGGCCATCCCACCTTTGCCCATGCGACCCGTTTGTACTGATTGGCATTTTGTTGCACAATTCTTCGGTGCCTTTGAACCCAATCATCACCCAATAAATCCTTTGCTTCTGATCTAAAATAATTGTAGTAGCCAGGATTATTCTCTCAAATTTAAATTTCAATGGTTCAAAATTAAAAGTGAATGTCAACATACCTTCGTACAGATCTGACCATGTAATGGATGTTATTCATAAGAAATAGGTAAGTCAATGAAGGATCCTTATATTGCTTAGATTTACCGTCCAGGTTACTTTGCAGAGCTTGCATAATCCGCATTGTTACTATTGCAAGTTGAGAATTTGAATCCTCTCCAGCAGTTTCAAACTCCTGGAAAAGCTGCTTCAAAGTTGACTGATAGCTGAAGATAGAGGCCAAGTAAAATGGTCAGAATACCAACAATATACTGAGATAATTGTGAATTTGAAGATTAAATGAAGTAGATAAGTGTACATACAAAACAAAAAAATGCTTCAGGACACGAACAGCTACCAAGAATGCATTGGATTTTGATAAATACTGGAAAAATCAGTCAGTTTGAAAAATTTTATATCATACATGATAACAAACCAAATAGATAGCACAGATGGCCCAAGCCTGCTGAAAAGCTGAAGGGCATAGTCACAAGTTGAAGCTAACTAACTTGGAATAGGCCCAACCAACAAGAAATGATTAGCATTATGGATCTTAGACCTGAAAACAGAGGCCCAATAAAGACCATGAATAACTATTAAAACATTACAACAAAAATATTCATCAGTTGCATAAAGATGAAGCCCGGTCATGCTTGGCCATCTCTTCAAGAATTATACAAGGCCTGGGACAAGATTCCAAGAGCAATTGGCAGGACCAATGCACCGTTCATCTTATCTACAGAACACTTAGGTGTTGACAATGATGCAAAATCTATGTATGACAAATCAAGGAGTAGCATGAAATTGCACAAAAGGTACGAGAAAAATACAGGCAAAAAATGGCAGTAAAGCTTCTTGAAATTTATAAAAGCTCCACACCGAAGCAATAGTGAAAGAAACTTTCTCAAATTATTTTTATTCAAACATTTCTTTGTTTACTTTAATTCAAGTTACTATTTACTAATATTGGTAGTTGGTGCAATTGAAGTCATTGGTGTGAGAATCTCACGTCTGAAATTGGAAGCTAGTGATCTCCTCAACAACTGCATATTACTATATTAGCCTCAAAATAACAGGAAGGATGCTGGAATAGATAGTGACCAATGTAGTTCACTAATTATATAACTTTTTCTATATATTGGTCAACTATTTCAATTCTCAACTTCTTATTGACAAAACCTGAGGACGTAAAACAAAGAAGGGAAGGAGAAAGTTGTATGGCCCAAAAACAATGACAATCACAACATGTGAAGAGCAAAGGCTTCACTTTTGAAAAGAAGACTCCACTGAATACTCTTATTAGGTGATGCAGAGTTACTCCAAACATAATCTAACATATTGGCACATCCCCTTGAGGAGGATTTAGCTATTATTCATACTTGTGGTACAACAGTAGCAAAAAGACAACGGCTTAATGTAGCCCAGGGTTTGTTGACTAACCAATGATAAAAACCACAGATGACCTTATTATTAAATCTATCGGTATTTCAGCACTAACAAAAAATGCCACATGAGAGAAAGTACAATAGTAGATACACTTATACATACCTTAGCGCACCAAAATTGGTTTGTGTTTGACATATAACAACCACCAAGCCTTTATCCCATTAGATGCGGTTAGCTTTATGAATCCTTTGTTTTAATTGCACTCTATTAAATAACAACTCTTCATTTAGCAACTTTGGTTACTTGCACTCGTGCGTTATACATATTTAAATTATTTACATATATATACACCTATACACACATATATGTATTATTAAGGAACTAATTCTTCTTTCTTTCCATGCTCTATTGCAAGCCTAGGGAAAATGTCCTACATATAGCTATAAATTGTCATTTTGATTCCTCAATTATATAAAAGATGTTAATAACGAAGAATCATCTTGTCAAACAATTTAGAAGGGTTGATGCCCTTTCTTAGTACATGGTGATAGACACCAAATGCCCCAATAAGCTATCAGAGTGACCCTATTCAAGGGGACATACCACTTTATAAGAATGTATTTACATATTAACCACCATTTAAAATTTATTTACGCCAATCACCATATAATCTTAAATATTTATATAGATGCCACTCAATTTAACAAATGTTGAGAGTAAACAAAATATGCATGGAATATTCCATTCGTAGGCCATCGTCGCCTAAGCACCATCTCATAGGCACCCTATTGAGGGTCCGTTACTATAATCTAGCAACCATTGATCACCATATATTGGCCGCCGTTGTCGATTGGCTACCATCAACCATCGCTAACGACCATGTCGCCAATCACCAGCCATTGGGTGTCGCTGATAGCCACCATGGCCGCTACCATATATGTTTGAGTTAAATTGACTACAATTTAACTATAACAATTTTAATGAAGTGTCACTATTATAATATTGAAGATTATATGGTAGTTATATATAACTAGAGAGAATACAAAGATCTCACAATCTTACCCTCTCAAACCCTAGAATAGCCCGCCATGATCAAATTGAAAAGGGCTGGATGTACATAAGGTATTTATAAGAAAACCACATAACAAACTAAGACTTGGTTCACAGTGAATTGGGTTTTTGCCACACTGTCCCCTCCATTCGCCCCGATGGACGAGGAGATATCTTCAGGAGTCCGACTCTAGGAGGAATGGACATGGCATTCCAAGCCTAATCGAACAGTCCGCTCCCCAAAACGGACAAAGTGATCTTCCTGATATGTACTTCTTTGCCATAATTCTCAATCTTCATGCTGTTGAAAATCTAGGCTCCACACTCCTATCAAACTAATATAGTGCAATTTATCTAATATATTTACGCTATCGTTTCATATTAGTGCTACCTTTTATAGCTTAAATAATATAGTGCTATCTTAGATGTACTCCATTCCCCATCTCACTTAGATCAAGTATGTAACTTTCATAAATTAGAATCAGGAAACAATCCAAAAAAAGTGCATGCTTAACCTAAGTTCCAAAATACATGAATATCAGTTGGAGGATCAATATCATATTAGCCTAGCATCTTTCAAATAGCCATTTTGGAAACAAAAGCTACGAATGTTACATTTTCCTTTTGTTCCATGTCTCTTAAATTGAAAGCTGACTTATATTTAAAAAAAGTAAGCCCCTCATTGTTCAAAACAAACTTATGTAACAAGTTGTTCTAGTGAGAAGAGAGTGGTCACCAGTTCAAAGGGCATGGATAAGCTACAACTCTTGTCAAGTTTTAAGGATAGTGAGACAGGAATGAATCATGTCACATAAGAAAGGAGGGTAACACATTGCTTTATAATTCTGGTCCCATACAACTCAAGAAGCCTTTTGAGAATAAAATCATGAGGCCTAATATGGTATGGGACAATAAGTATAATATCTTAAGGGTGTTGAGCTAGGCCATGACATATAATATCATGGCCAACCTCTCACAATACAATGGAATTCGAGGATGAGTTGTGTGAAAGCCGGTGGACCCTATCACAACTTCTTATTTATCTCGACAGTGCTATATTTGGTCATGATAGTTCTCATGTACACCTATATACGTCCACTTGTTGCAAGAAATAAAAAGTTTTGTACTGCCAAGTATGTGACATCAACAGAACTTAAAGACACAAGAAAAAGACAATTTAGTTATCTATGCAAGAACCACTCCTCACCAATAACTTAGAAAGTCATTAACTGTAAGTGTGTGAAAACCTAGAGTTATTGGCTGTAATGTGAAGTTACGTAAGATCCTATCTTGAGTTACTAGCTAATTGGATAGTTCAACTAACTAGTGCCAACTTAAGAGAAAAGACTGGCCTTAGAATGATCAGATTTGAGATGAATGATTTTAGCAGAGATAAAACTGTCATATATATACACCCATAGATGACACTCTAGCTCATGCACACATAATTTACCATAGTACGTGCACATACCATGCATTTATAAAGACTATACTGTAAATGAATTGTATGTATCGACCATATACAAAAAATCACTTTATTGTTACAATTATGTTGATGTGACATGTACAAAGAATACAACAATACAACTACATTTATATGTAATACGTTTGTGTAGGATCATAGGAACAACATATGTTTTAGGTAGCATTGAGGGCAGGAAAAATACTGGTAAGATCACAAATATTAAAACCTATTTCCCTATGTAACAAGTAAAAAATCCACAGTAGAATTGAAGAGTGGACATACTCGAATAGAAACTTCACATAGTTAATCACATAGCTTGTCAGAGGGTGAACAGTTCCATCAAGCACTGCAGTTTTAGTTGCATCTTTTTCAACTGCCTCTTCAAAATCACCAAAAGTTTCTTGAGCAGTCTGCGCTAGCCGCCTTGTCAGATTAAGGGCAGCCTCACGCATCTCAGAGCAAGCTTTCCCCTCGAAAATTATTTCAATCTAGCAAATTCCACAAAAGGCATTAAGAATCTTCAAACCTTAAAATTCAGGGAATTATAGCTAGCAATTCTGAGGTTAAATGCCTAGGTATACATCAACTTCGAAGAATAACTAACTAGACCAAAACATGACATTATTGTCTTCAGGGTACCAGGAAAACCATGATCCAAAAACTCTACAGAATGAACTTAATATTGCACTACTGGCACAAAAGAATTTTTGTAACAAGCTTTCCAAAAAAAAAGAAAGAAAGAAAAAGAAGGAACAAAAAAATGATAGCCATATTAAATCATGAAAGAAGCAATATAAATATATCAATCTCAACGTTAAAATATAATGCAACTAAACAGCTCGGAGATAAACTCCAAATAGAACATTGCCAACTATAAATGTCAACACAACCACTCCGCACATCTTAAACAATTTCCAATAGATAAGTTTCAGAACCACTTTATATTGCAACTAAAGAGATTAAATCAAGCAACTAAGTTTTCAATGCAACACCCTATTGACTACATTGACATGTGAGAGATAGTTCTGTTCACCACAAGTCAAGCATACCTATCCAAGATTAAGAGGTAACAGTTTCATCTTGCCTATCAGTCACTTCATAGCTTGTCATCAAGGAAAGTGGCAAAACAAGATTTTTTATCAAATGAGAAGTTTCACTGGAAGGTAATTTAAATCAGTCGATCATATGCACATGGTATTACATATCAATTTCATGTATTACAAGTTGCTTGATAATCAGACAAAATGCAATTAATTTTAAAAAGGAATGAGAACAATAAAAGGTAGCACTAATATACCTTAACCTTCATATTCCCACAACTTTTTTTTCAGCATAAAGTAAATTTACCTACCAGTTGCCTATATTTTGAAACTTAGATCAAGCAAATATATATATATATATATAGACACACACACACACACACATATCTTCATCTGGAGTAGAAGCAGCACTGCAATTCAGGTGCAACTACCAACGTAAAATCAAAAGAATACAAGAGACAGAACTTGAATCAGGTAACTAGTGCTTATACCTCTGATTGAAGCTCACGCATAATTTCATACATGTCAAGAAGCACAAACAACTTCTCTGGTGACCTCTTGCTTTTGGCAATAGCCTCCCCAAAACTAAAAAGCATCAGGACACTATCCGCCGTTACTTCAGCAAAACAGTGATCCTTCTTAACACTGACACCGTCAAGAATTTGATCGCAAATTTTTCGCTCAGCGGCAAACAGGAGTTTGACCTGTTTAAAGTTTTTAGTCAATAAATGAAATCAAATGCAAAAGGATAACTCAAAAATACTCACAGCAATCCGCATATAGTGTATCCAATTCCCAATCTTGGCTTCTAAAACCTCCCATGCCATCTTCTGTACATCATCTTTACTAAGCCTTTCCACTCCAAGTTTTCGGAGACTTGATTCTAAAGCTGAAGAGCGGGTCTCACTACAAGCCAAACATACAGAAGAACAAAGATAAACAAGGATACCAGGTTTTTAATTATTTCCTAAGATAAGTAGCACTTAAAGAATTCTCAAGATATAATGAATTACATATAAACAATTTTGAAGAGATTGTAAACTGCATCAAAGAAAGAAAACTCACAGCCAAACCTGCACTATCCAACATCACAAGGATATATTCTTGGGTGAAGAAGCGGAAGCATGAAGGTCAGTTTTCTGTGTAACAATATTTACAAAATAGACATGAATTGTGGCATTGACTTGACTGGACTTCACTTCCGTCAAAAACAAAGTGATTCATCACATTATTCTTCTTACTAACGAGGGAAGCCATATCCATTTAACTTGTGAAGTTAGACCATACAGATGCATCAAAAGGATATGATTCCAATTCAACATCCAATGATTATTTTTGGTCTTTTTGGTTGTCAATCCTGATAAAAAATGATTGTTTTTAGGATATCAAAAACCACAAAACTCCACCAAAAATACTTCTATTAATATTTTATATTTATTTCACATCACAAATAAATTTAAATATTAAAAGTCAACTTCATTTTGCATCCTTCATAAATCTCAACTTTAAGAAATAACTTTATTTCACATCTAACACATACTTCAATAAAAACAATCAACTTTATTTCACATTCAACATAATTCTCAATAATAAAATAATTTTATTTCAAATCATAATATTAAAATAATTCTTTTTCTCTATCCCAAAAAAAAATTAAAACCACCATAAATAATACTCCAACCTAACAAGGCCAATATTTAATGCTTTGAACATGCTTAAGTTTTAATTAATCCCTAATCCTTCTTCCATCAGCGTTGCCACATGGAAGCTGATGGTTGGCTATTCAAGACGACATTTCGGGATTTCATTGGTTATGCGACGTACATACCAAAGTACCAAAATTGGATAATTTATTCAAATTATTTGATTCTTACGTAAAATTTAGAATTCATTCCAGCCTTTACATTTATCACGTTCCCAAAGACTTTAATTTGTAAGAGCAACATGCCTCGTTGCTCATTCTTCAAATTCACTTCCAGAATTGGATGCTCCTTAATGGCAGAGGCCGAGCCTCCATAATATGCTTCCTTGAGAAACGAGATGGGAGTCAAACCAGCTCTCCAAAGTCACCTTTTGGAATATACTGTTGCATGGGAGTGAAATTGAGGCTCGGCCTCACCCCAACCTCGTCTGCATTCGCATCAGGATGGTTCGAGATGAGTTGAGACATGCCATCATTGATATGTCTCTTTTAGAGTTTAACGCCTATACTAATTCACTTTATGAATTAGTAATGTTTGTGCCTTTAAGCAGTGCGAATAAGGGTAGCGCACTCATCATTCCTGAATCTAACACCAGTTGGTGTGGTCTAATGTATGAATATATGAGAATGAGTTGTTTGAGCGTGATGGTATGCCAGATTTGTCGCTAGATGTCGATGTGATTAGGGAAAAACGCTTTGTTGAGTCATATCCTAGCCCTCAACATGTTCCTCAAGATGACATGAAATCTTTTTTTGCCATCCCATGTCATGATGGACCCATTGCTTTTGTTTACCCACCTTGGATAGTGGTCTAAATCTTCTGCTTATTAAGTAGGGTCAAATAGTGGCATGAAATTCCATGTTCAATTTAGTAACATGTGTCATGCCTCCATGCTGATCTATGACCCTCCAAAGATAACGATAAAGGCATGTCGCATTTTAACCGAGTTCCAAGATCTAAGCTCCAAAATGTTTCTCGATAAATCACCAACATCCAATTTTGTTTGGTATTGTCGTAAGAGGACCCTTGACTATGTCAATCTATATCAAGGTGGATCCATTGGCATGAGCGTGTCATCCAATATGACATCTAATCTCTTCATTACTAGGATGAACAATGTCTGGCAACCACGTTGACACATCTCTGCATGCCATTTCATAGTTGCATACGCTATTCATTAGGAAAGCTTATGGGAGTTTTTTGCATGTTCCACTTAGAGTTGATTCTTTCATCTAGTCCGCACTTTTTAAGCTACCAGTCAGAGTGCTATGTCGAGTCTTAGGTTTAGAATCGATGTCAAATTAATAAAAACAATCTTTAAGTTGGAGCTCTGCCTATATAGTATATTGTCATTGGTTGTAATCCCTATCAACCTCTCAACGTAGTTGACCTCCCTCCTGCCTATAGGACTACTGAACTTGTATCTACATTTATATCCCATTTGCATATCATATACATGAAGTCCATGTTGAAATTAGGAGGAAACTAGCGATGAACTATGATAAAGTCAAGGCTGAGAAGATAAACATAGGAGGCATGCTGATTTTGAGGAAAAAAATGCAGTGATGGTTAGGATTCATCTAAAGTGGTACCCTATGGGAACTCACAAAAAGTTAACAGCTAGGGAGATAAGACCTTTCAAGATACTTGGGAGAATTTATTATAATGTATATAAATTAGACCTTCGGCTGGAGTCAAGCATTAGTCCAGTCTTCAATGTGAAAGATCTGACTCATTACATGGAGCACCTCACTAGTACTTATCCCTTCCCTCCATGCTCTATTACGCCACCATCCCCATTAGCTCTTCCTCCCACATCCACTTTCGACACTATTGGCATCTCTACCACCGCGAGAGAGAGAAAGAGAGAGAGAGTGGTGTTGGTCAATACTTCAGGGGAAAGAGTTCACGCACTTCAGTTGGCACCGAATCCAGCCTGAGCCTTCAGGCTATTCCACTAGGCAAGGGCATTATCCGATCTCTAGTTCCAAGGGGCATACTAAACAAGTAGGTTCAGGAGGACATTAGCAGATTTCTAATTTGAAGCGGAGATCGTGCTCCATCAAATGATACCCGGTTTACCATGCAACATCTACAAACATTGTATCCCAAGTTCTGGCAGAATCATGAGCAGCGTCACTTAACTCTTCGCAGCAGAAGAGCTAATGCAGCACATCTTAGGTGTTGACTTCACCAACATCCTACACCTTTTTTCTATTTTTTCCACACTTTATTTTGTTTTCGCATTCTGTTCGGTGCATTTTAGACACTTTATTTGTAGTTAACGTTCATATGTTTTGGGATCTCGAATGTGGGAGAGAGACAGATGTATTTATGTGAGAAGATGGGGTGAGAAATATAATTTCGATTTATTTTCTTCATTTTGGAGTATTATGTATGCTTCATTGAGGGGATGTTTTGTGAGAGCGTGAACTTTATCCCTAAGAGGAATTATTGGGCCATTTCATGACAGACACAAATAACCTCTCTTAGGATAAAAAATTTGAATTAATTTGAGCCATTAGATTAAAATATCTAAATCAAGTGGCCCAAATGATTAAAATTTTCCTATTTATAGCTATGGAGGGCTCATTTAAAGAGGATTGTTATTGGAGAAAACCCTAATTTGGAGTTGTCGGCCCCTCCCCAGCACTTGGAGCTTCGAGTTGGCGGGCCACTGCCATTGACTTGGCCGCTGCTCTACCACTAGGCCATCTCGCCGCCACTGATACTGCCGGATAGGATGAAATCCTATGGAGTGAATCCTCACTCTTCTTATCTCTATTTGGATTATATGTCTTTTCTTTCTCATTCCAAAGCCATAAGCTATTTGGATTTCCCTTTGTTTATGCTTCTTTATTTGTGATTTAAACTTTAATACCTATCATACTGGATTAAATTAGTCTATCTTCTATTCTATGGTTCTTTTTATTAATCTCTAAGTATTTTAAAGTTCCATTTTGATTCTCTCTCCTTGATAGATGAATGTTAACTATTATTAATTTCTTACACTCACAAAATCGATTCAACTCAATGTTTAATGCTTTGGACTTGCGTAGGTTTTAGTTCATCCATGATTCTTTTTCTAATGAATATATGGAGTCATGTTTACATTGCATCTAATGAAAAATTCATAAAACAACCCCTCATCTGGTTAGGTGTCCATAATTTAGCTTGCACACTAAGTGTTTGATAAAATGTCTTAGTAATCTTTTGTGTAATTTGATTTCAAACATGCACATAGCATATTAATTTGCATTAATTGAGCTTTAGGAAACCCTTCTCTAGTTTTTTCCTACACCAATTTCCTAACCATCACCTTGTGTCATTTAAGACTGCATTCAACCTTTTTCACATCAAATTACTTAATAAGAACTTCATCTAAAATGTTAGGTCACATGTATCTTGAATTTTACCAAAAAAGCTTGGCCAACAACAGTTAACAAACAGTAGAGTACAAGGAGATGGAAAGGTACTTTAAGGACCAAGTGGAAACCATACCAATAAATTTTTATACATTGATCCTGCTTGCCAGCTTGAACCATTTGTTGGGCCAAGTCATGCAACAAAGGTAAAAGCCGGGGAGGAATGAGAGTTGGGGGTTTGTATATGGCTGTCTCTAAGCTTTTGGCTTGTTGATCAGAACCATTGCCACATGATGGATTCTTTGCACCCTCGCCTTGTTGTCCAGGTGACCCAGCTGCTGGGCGCAAAGAACTGGGAAGGCACTCAAAAAGGCGATCTGGTTCCACAGGCTTGCTGTAACAGTTCAAGAGATACAGAATTGATGTTGATAAGAAACAAGAAAAAAAAAATCTTTGCAATTTACCAGCATGGAAAAATAGGTCATTGGACCATAACTGACAGAAGATAGAAAATATAGAATGTCTGCTTAAACCTGTATGTAGATAGGAGCTGCTTAAATTCCTCCTCAAGCTTTAGATTGGCCTTGGAAAGTAGAGTATTGACGTGATTAAGCACCCCATCAGAGTTTTTGAAGCCTTTAGCAGAACTAAAAAATTGAATAATACTTCTCAGCTGATCAATTGCCTCCAAATAGCTTTCAAGGTCCTCATGTGGACCCTTCAGGATCTTTGCCTCAGCCTACATTGTAATAAGTACATATGAAATTCGAAACTCAGGCAGAATTAAGCTCTTAAATATCCAAACATCCTAAAAAGAGATGGACTTTGAGGCAAGCAACTAGCAACTGATTCTTATTTAAAGATCCTAGAACTGTAATCTTCAATCAACCTTCAACAACAACAACAACTGAGCCTTAATCCCACTAGGTGGGTAGGCTACATGAATACTTTGTTAATCTTCAATCAACCTTCAGTAAAAAAAAAATCATCCATTGAATCAGATGTAGTTTTAAAAGTGCTAAAAGGTAAAAATGAATCATCTGTTGTATTCTTCAGTTGCAAAATCATTGGAAACTACATAAAAGTTATAGAGATCTAAAGTGTTTAATGTAGGTTAAATGTCCTTCAAATCATTCATATAGATCCCTGGCACTGGCACTGTTGCCCAGTTATGCGTGGGCCACTCAAGTCAATGGCAGTCTTATGTAATTTCTACAACAGTAGAATGGTATACAGCAATAAATTAACAATAGTACTATTAAAGTTGATAGCCCTTAACTTTTTGCTATCCCTGGTTTCATCCTCATCCTCTACAAGTGACTAACAGTAATGGCTAGCAACAAATTGCCGGGCATACTTTCCCGTATAGTCAATTCCTTACAAAATGCAAGGCAGAAGAATGAGTAGATCAGTAGATTTTTTTTTTTTTTTTGAATAAAGATCAGTAGATTAATTATGAAGTCTTGAGACAATACCAAACAAGCTAACTCATTTTAGATCTAAAAAAGGAGAAGAAGTGCAAGGACGTTCCCATCAATTTACAGAGGAGCAAACCTGGCGCATGTGATCAAACTGAGCAAGCAAAACGTCCGCAGACTTCAATGTCTTGTCGATGTTCTCATGTGCCCTTCTAATCGCATGCGTCCGCACCTAAAACACAAGACCTAAAAATCAAATATGAGCTTGAAATCCAACAAAAGCCCCAGATTCGTGGACCAAGATGCAGTAGGAAAGATTTGTAGAAACGCCAAAATCGAACAAATTATGAAAGATGATAGATCCCCACATCCCAACCAAAAGCTTGCTTGCATATGACCTATTTGATGCACGAAATAGAAACTCGAGCAAGAAACAGACCTGGGTCGGGCGCATGGCAGCTTCGAGTGCCGAAAGACGGTGGTCGAAAGAGCCGAGAATCGTAACCATGCTGTCAGTGATGGTCTGACTCTTCTGCAACGATTCTCTCAGCAGGCTTGCCCTATCCGTTAGGGCTTCTATAGCCTGCGGAACTCCCATGGCTCCCTCCCTCCACCTTTCGCCCGCGCCGTTCTCCGCTGCAGGAATAATCCCCCTCGACCGAAGGAAAGCAGACAGCCCTTTTAAATTATTAATCACCCCATTCGATATTTTTATTGTTTTTTTTTTATATTAATATTTTTATTGTTAACTTGCCTCAATTCTATCCCACTATCGCATAATTTTCATTTTAAAACATAAAAAAAAACGAGGGATTTACAAAGTAATTAAAATTCTGCTGAGAAATTATTTCCTCTTGGCATTCCACGCAGCTTGCAATGAAGTCTTCTCAGTTTGATATTGCGCAGGAGAAAAAGGCCAAACTGCAAAAAGAATTAGGCACGATAAAAGCTAATAATAAAACTCTGTGGGAGAAACTTATCAAAATCGCCGAATACCAGGAGGCTATTATTGCGGAGAGGTCTATGACTGCTGTGGAAGCTTACAAGACGAGCTTACCCTGCAGGCAGAAGAGATTAGATGGGATCAGGCGGGTTGGGAAGGATTGGCTTCCACTTTGATCCAAGGGGCAAAGTTACTGCAGGTAGGAGAGGTATTTGATCTTTTAGATGAGGTCAGTGAAGGCTAATCTGCTTCTTTATAAAATAAGTGACGTAACCTTCTTGTAATTTTTGAAAATGAATGAAAAGGAAATTTGTTTATTACATACCTGTTTATTTTAATGTATATGAAATGTACAGGTACCTCTGTATGAAATTCGAGATATTCTGATTATGCCTGGGCGCCTAGTAGTCGCGCGCCACATGTGCGCATTGCCTCAGCTAGCGTGAAACGACGAGAAAACACATTTTACCCTATTTTCTCGCAGTTTCGAGTCATTTTTTCATATTTTTGTAAAAAAAATTTTACATAATACATTTTAATTGATGTGTATTCATATACAAACTTCAACAAAGTGAATACAAAGTCACAAATATATTTTATTTATGTGACTTATTGACTTTGTATTTATTTTGCTGAAATTTATATATGAATACACGTCAATTAAAATGTATTATGCAAAAAAAAAATTATAAGAATATAAAAAATTACACGAATGTTTTCTCGCCGTTTTGGGAGTGGCGCTGTGCGCGAGGCAGTGTGCACACACGGCACGCGCTTACTGAACACCTAAAAAATGCCGTGGAACACCAGTCTGAGGAAATAATTTTTCTACGCGTTTCATCAAATTATTTATGTATATAACACTTAAATTTTTTTAATATTACACATTTCATATTAATTCTTCTAATTATATATATATTTACAATATTACCGCAATAAATATTTAAAAATTTATATGTCAATTTATTATATATAATATAATCAAAAATGAGTTAAAAAAATAAAAATATAAAATTTGGTATGAAATATAATTTTTTTTAAGAATTTAAATAAAATAAATTATATTAGTAAAATTTAATATCGTATATGTAAATTCTTCTAAAAAATTAATTAATTGTAATAAATAAATATTTTCATAATAGTTGTAAAATAAAATAATTTGTTACTTTTAAATTAAAACAATTTTCTTTACTTTGTAGAATAGTTGATACATTAATTATCTTAATTTTGAACTTAATTAAGATTTATATAGCAATAATATTATATAAATAAAAAAATTAGTTTTACTTATATGGCAATAATGCTAATTTTAATTAGCTTTAAGTTTTTATTGATTTGAAAAAAAGCTTATGATAAAATCTCAAAAAAGATACTTTGGAGAGTTTTAGAAAAAAAAGAGATTTACACTGCTTATATTCAAGTCATTAAAGACATATATAACAGAGCTGTTAACTGTGTTCAGACACAAGCAGGTTTAATTAAAGACTTTTCTATTACAGTTGAATAACACCAAGGCTCAACTTTAAGTCCGTATCTTTTTGCTTTAATTATGTAAGTCCTGATTGAATATATCTAAAATGAGGTGCCTTGGTGTATGCTCTTTGCAGATGATAAGAAAACTAAAACGAAACCTGAGCTTTGAAGGAATTCTCTAAAATTTAAAGATTTATCTTAGTAGATCAAAAACTAAATACATAGAGTGCACATTTAGTGAAGAAAGAAATACTTATATAAAGATGTGACAATTGATGATCAATTGTTAAGAAGAGTGAGTGCTTTAGATACCTTGGATCAATCATACAAAATGATGGTGAAATAAATAATGACGTTATTATCAGGATTCAAGCAGGGTGGGTAAAATAGAGAAAAGACTAGCGATGATATATGGTGCTAAATGCTTGTCTGTAAAGAGAAAATATATAAATAAAATAAATATTACAGAAATAAGAATGCTAAAGTGAATATGTAGATATACACGAAAGGATAAAATGAGAAATTAGTATATTCAAAAGAAAATTGATGTTGCACCAATTGAGGATAAAATTAGAGAAAATTGGTTTAAATGGTTTGGACATATAAATCGTAGGCCAATTGAAGCTCAAGTTAGAAAAATTGAGTTATTGAATCTTGCCCATATACAAAGAGAAAGAAGAAGACCAAAGAAGATACGATAAGAAACTATAAGTAGTGATCTTAGTTACTTAGACTTAAATAAAAATTTGGTAATTAATAAAACGTAATGAAAACAAAAGATTCATGTAGCCGACCCCACCTAGTGGGATTAAAGCTTGGTTGTTGTTATTATTATTATTTAAAATTTATGGTCATTTATAGGAGAAATTATTGGGTGTAGATAGCGCATCATTTAGTATCTAATGGGTATCACATATATCCAATGTAAGCATACTCCTATTGGATATTAAAAGTTACGAGTACTTATTCACGCTTAATAATTTTTTCATTTATAGAGAAAGATATATAGTATTACTCCTGGTTAAAAAAATTATGTGCAAACTAATTTAGTCATATAAATTATTAAATAATGTTCTTGGTGCAATTTTTCTCCTACATGAAGTCGATGAAAAAAAACATACTGTATAAGTAAAGATGATATGAAATAAATAGTATTGATTTATTCTTATGAAAAACATAAAAAAGAAAAAGCTACAATGTCAAAAAAATATATTAAATAAAACTCATCTACTTCAATTCGTAGTTATTATGTATATGATCAATGAATAAGTACTATCGAAGACTATTTTTTAAAAGAGATGATTTCAATTCTAACTTCCACTCATTTGACATTTGAAAAAAAACATTTTAGAATTTTTTTAAACTCTTTTTAAAATATATATATATATATATGACAAAAAAATAAAATAAATTATATTAAAATTTATATAATATATAAAATAAAATTAATTAATATTTTGAAAAATATATAGAATATAGGGGTTTTTACATACAGGACATGAAATTTACACGAAATTACACATTTCACT
>JAEMOT010001890.1:67653-83449 GCA_019297695.1 Apostasia ramifera | reverse complement strand
GAAGTAAGAAAATTGATGTGTTTACAGTAAAAAATAAAAATATATATTAGAATTTAAATATTAATGAATTTATGCATTTTAATTTATATATAATATTATAAAGTATATGAAATATGTGAAATATGTGAAATGCGTAAAATTTAAATGAATATGGTGTGATAGTGGTAATATTTATGAATTGACGGTGAAATGCATAATTTCGTGTAAATTTTATGTTCTGTATGTAAAAATTCCTAGAATATAATATAAAGTAATTACCTTATATTAGAATTTATGTGATAAATATTATTTTTTATTGTACAATAATTTTTGTTATGTTCTTTAATTGTGTTAGTCGGATGCTGAAAAGAATTTTAATTTATATACATCTTAAAGAAATGCAATTTTTAATTGTATAAATCATATTAATGTATCCCAAGAACTTGAATTTATTGAGTATTCATAAATGAAAAATTGCTAGGCCCAGAATAATCTTTCTTTCAAGAATAATCTTGTGGAGCTCAAAACTCACTTCAAAATTTATTTGATTTACCAAGTTTGGTAAATAAAAAATCTTATAAATTTTTTAAAAAATATAAATATAAAATAAAATGAGTTAATTATATTAAAAATTATGTTATATATAAAATAAAATAATTATTTAATAATAAAATTTGTATAAAATAAATTTAATTTTTTTCTAAATAAATTAAAATTTTTAATTATAATTAAAATAACTGTTTAGGAAACAGAATATATATCCGAACTAAAAAAAAAATTTAATGCCACCAGCTACCATTAAGAAAATGAGCTTATTTGACAATAATTTATATATTTTTTAATTTTATTTAATGTAATTTAGACATTAATATTATTTAAATATTTATAAAAATTTTAATTATTAATAAACTATTATTTATTCATTTGATGTCATTACATGTTTTATTTTCATTTACAAAAATTACCGAAGACTATATCAATATTTTTGTTTTAGAAATTTTGTTTAAGTTTTAAGTAAAAAAAAAATAGAAGCATACCAAAAAAAAAAATGAAAAAAACAAACGTAAAAGTAAATTTTCTTTGTTTCATGATTTTACATATTAATTTATTAGTTTTGATATAATTTATCTTATTTTTAGATTTTGAATTCACATTCAAATGTTATAAAAATGTGTTAAATTTATAATTATAACATGCAATGTTATATATAATTCAGAAAAAAACCTTAGATTAATGTTTTTAATTTTTTTTTTCTATTAATGAAATCACTTGAAAGTTTTTAATAAAATTAAAACAAATTGAAAGGCATGATTTTTCCATACTTGTTTTATTTAATAGAAAAATTAAAACTTATAACTCAAACATAAAATTTTTAAATTAGATTAAAGTCGAGTTTATGAATTAAATTATAATTGCCACCCCTATCAAAATTAAATTATACTTGCAAGCATCATTGTTTTTCGTACAATTACTCGTGAAGCCATTGCATTATCAATTAGTAAATCGATTTTACAATTATCTTAATCTCATAACTTGAAAAAAGTTTTAGATTTGAGCTTCAAATTATTTAGCACTCAGAGCCTGTTTATTTAACAAATTAAAATTAACTTAATTTAATTTTAAATAAATATTTATATCACATATAAAATTTAATATTAAAAATTAATTATATTTTATATCGTATATATAATTTAAAATAAAAAAATAATTTTATTTTACATCTTACACATATACTAAAATAACAACTAATCTATATTACATTTCTCACATATCCTAATATAATAATAAACTTTATTTTATATTATTTATAATTTATAATAATAATTTTTTTTAATTTTAATTTTAATATTTTTAAAATTAAATTTTATAAATAAACATCATTAGTCATAAAACATCAGTAACTGATAGAGCGCAATGGAAACAAAGGATTCATGTAGCCGACCCCACCTAGTGGGATTAAGGCTTGGTTGTTGTTGTTGTTGTTGTAGTCATAAAACATCACATATATGAGAGACCACTTATGACGCGCCCTATTTGGAGGAAGGACTAAAATCAGGACTAAAATGATACTAATTTTAAAAATAATAATAATAAAAAAATAAATTTTTTAATTATTTTATGCAAGTTCTAATATAAAAAATATTATTTTACTTTATATACTCAATAATTTTTAATAAAAATATCTATTTTATTTCATTTTTTAGATCAAAATATTCAAATTAAGTATTTTAATTTACGATATGAAATAAAGTTAATATTGTTATTGAAAATTATTTAGTATATGAAGTAAAATAATATTTTTTTATATTCAAAATTTATATAAAGTAATTTAAAATTATATTTATTATTATTATTATTTTTAAATAGTATTGTCATTGCACAGTTCAAAGTCAAAAAGCTATTAAGAACATGCTGCATCATACGACTACTAAACAAAAAAAAGAAAATGCTGCAATATTTCAGTTTTAAATTAATTCTTACCTGCACCCACACGAGGTCTTTATCCGCACCCACCCATCGCCCAAAGGAAAGCCGGGTCGCAAATTTCGGTTTCATGGGCGCGTCCTCGTTCGGCACGATCGGCCATTATAATTATAGTAATAATAAATATAAAGGTGTTTATCAAAAAATAAATAAAATAAATAAATATAAAGGGCCGAAAATATCTCGCTGGGCCAGGCTGCAGCCAGCGAGTGGCTCACGACGAGGCGATGCCGGTCGCCACTCGCCATCCCCGTCACTCTCCTTCGTCCTCCGCCCTCCGATTTGATTTCCCCACTCGCGAGGAAGCCGCTGACGTGCTACTCATGGCGGATATTTTTCGTCGAGTAGGCTTGGCCTGGGATTTTCCCTCCGTTCATCCTCTCGACATCTGTTCTCTCTGCGCTCGGTGCGATGGGAAACGATGCGCAGGAGGAGGAGTGGGGCCAGCGGGCGCCGGGTGCCCGATCGCTGGCCGTCTCTCCTTTGGGCGCCGCCGCTGCTGCGGTCGTGCAGCGGCAGGGGGTGCGCTGGGACCGGTTTCTTCCAAGGAGATCCATCCGGGTGCTTCTCGTGGAGCAGGATGACTCTACGCGGCACATCGTCGCCGCGCTTCTCCGGAAGTGCAGTTACCATGGTACTCCTCTCCTCGGCTTTTCGCGATGTATTGCGATTAGGCTTGCTGATTTGATTTGCTGCAGTTGTGGTGGCTGCTGATGGGCTCAAGGCGTGGGAGGCGATGATGGAGAGGAATTATCGCTTTGATCTAGTGCTGGCAGAGGTGGAGATGCCGTCACTTTCTGGGATCGCTCTTCTTACGAGGATCGTGGGAGCTTTGGAGTGTAAGAACATTCCCGTGATCAGTAAGTTGCCGAAACATTAATGAGTTGAAATCTACGAACTACTCCCTTTCTGTCTACTCTTGTTCGTCTTCCTTGTCATGTATTTCTCTACACCTCCGAGTTTCAGATGGTATTGGCGACTTTGCTTATCTATTTCATGGTTGAATGCTTATTGTGCTGTTAATGTAGGATTTTATCCTGTACTTTTGACATTCTATTTTTTTTTAATTAAACGTGTACACTCTCTCTCTCTCTCTCTCTCTCTCTCTCTTATATGCAAATCTCTCTTTGTTACATAATTGATTTTACTGTTAATTTGTTGCTTTGTCTGTGGCGTTTATTGTAATTATATAACGGTTGAGCATAAACGGAGATCTCCTAATCTCCTTATGGTTGGAGGGCTTCTCCTATTTATCCTTATCCTGAGGCTGCTTACCCATAAATGTTCTGTCTTACAGTGATGTCTTCGGAAGACTCTATTGGCGTCGTTCTTAAATGCATGCTGAAGGGCGCTGTGGATTTTCTTGTGAAGCCATTGAGGAAAAATGAGTTGAGGAACTTGTGGCAGCATGTATGGCGGAGGCACTGTGTATGCTACCCTCCCTGTTCCTCATAATAGATCGTTTTTGATGTCATAATTTGAATTCATGGGTTCTTGGGGATTATATGGGATAAATAGTTTTCAAACTTGTAGCAATTAACTTGTTGTATCGCTGATGCAGTCAAACAGCTATGCTTATGCTTCAGATAATAATGCACCCAGCAATCACATTAGTTCGAATGCTGGTGAAAGGTCCCAGACTGGTGAAAACTGCAACGATCAAAGTGATGCTCAGGTGGTTTCTGATTATATCTAATTACTGTGAACCTTGAATGTTTTTTGAAATCCTTTTAAATCAGAATAAAAGCATTCTTAGTTTAGCCTTTCAAAGTCTATTTTATATGCTTGCTTTTTATGATAACATTTTTATTTGCATTTGTGGTCAGAGTTTGGAGAGCAATTCAGAGACAAAATCTGAGGCTGCAGAAAAGCTTGTTGAACCTGCTATAGCCAATGATGATTGTTTGCTTAGAGCTAGGCTAACGCCAGAGCAACCTGTTAATGACATGACTACATTATCTAAGTTGGATGAGATTGGGGGTTTGAGAGGTGTATTTCTAAATTATGTGTTGTGTATCTTAATTCTTCATTGATTTTATGTTAAAATCAACTGTGGCTGAAAGGGGTTGGATTTTGCTTATGCAGATCAAAATTTTGAAGTTGGGGATCTTTCAACTCTACCTGTGCAGGTTTCGACGGTTGAAATTAGAAGGCATACTTCTAGTAGAGAGGTTTATAATGGTTCATTGAAATCTGCAGAGTGTGATATTACCAACTCAAGCTTACATTGCCAAAGGAGTGATCCTGAGGAGTTTGTGCAAAACATGGTTGGAATTGAGCCATTTGAAAATGGAAACTGCGCTACTATTGTCTTGAAGATTGTGAAGAAGTCAGTTATCAGTGGAGAGGGGTCGTATGAAACTGTAAGGACTTTTCAATCTAATTCTAGCGAGTCATCACAATTGGAGCAGTCTTTAAGAAGGCCGCAACTAAATGCCTTTGTACAACATCAGAGTAAGGAAAAGGGCATATTAAATCATTCAAATGCATCTGCATTCTCAAGGTATTTATTTTAACATAGCATATCTACATGCTTTAGTATGGAATTTCCACATCTATGCTATATTTCATGTAAAGAATGAAAGAAGCTTTTTTCCTTTCCGCCATAAGTAAACCTTCTATAGAGTTGATTAGGGTTTTCCTAGGTGAAATGATTTACTCTAAAACCTTTACACATAGTCCTTTGCCACAATACTTGTTAACATTGTAACTAATTATAGAGTACTATAACATGCAATGCACACCATGATGTAGTCACAAAAATGAAGGACCCTTTATATGTGCAATGGGAATAATACAACCAATGATCTCTACAAAAAAATCTTTATTAACTAGTCCTTAAAAAATAAGATTTAAACATTCAAACGATAAGATTTAAGCATTAACATATCTACAAACGAATATTCGTTAAGCAAGTAAAGGAATCTATCACAAAGGACGGCATAAATAAGATGTTCAATAATCATTTAGAAATTAAAACATTTCAGCACCAATTTAAATTAACCATGCATGTAATAAATTTATCACATAAGCAACATTCTCGCAATAAATGCAAGATCAGAAATAATTAGAGAAATATGAAATAACAAAGGTTCAAAATTTTTATATATGTCCAGTCTCAAAGTATAGATGGAATATAAAAATAAAAAAATAAAATAGGTTAAATTGGGGGAATAAATATGGAGATGAATGAAGAAGAATAAGAAACACAAAGGAGATATGAATATGGACTCAAACCATACACGCTCTCCGGGATCATGCCCTGAATGACGAATCCAATCCCCTCTGCCTCACCATGTTCTAGGTTGAATCCCCTCCAAAGGCTACCAAGTCTGCACATCTTAGTGGTTGAAATCTCTCTAAAAATCTCTATCGAAATTCTCTAAAATCTCCAAATTCATCTAATTTTGTCTTTAAATGCTCAAATTGGCCAATTGAGTTTTAGTTCATTTTGGGCTGTAAAATCAACAAAACTAGCAAATGAATGGTCTGGATCGACTTTAATCATACTGGTTCTGTGGGTTGCATAGATCTGTGCCAAGTGGTGGCCTTGAAGGTTGTTGATCAGAGCTCATCCAATGGCTAAGATCACCCCCTCCATTTTGTTAATGGGGCTGAGGATGTTTCAAAAGGACGAATGACCAAACCGTCCTCCATTATCCTCTCTTATTTTTCGCAAAACCATGACACCCGCAATTCATGTTGGCTTCAGGTGAAGTTGCTTGAAAATCCCTCCATTCATAAATACCTTCAAAGAAGGTTTCAAATTCTTATGTTCAGTTCCTTTTGTCCCTTATTTCAACTCCTTTTAGTATAACTTTTGGCCCAAAACAATCCCAAACAAATCCAAAATTTACACAATTGGCCCCCACTTGATTTTATCAAGTTTTCCTTCGTATTTCTATCAAAAAAAATTTTCCTTCATATGAAACTTTAAATTTGTTGTGCCGTGCATAGAATCATCAATGAAGACGCACCACATAACTATGATAGATTTTCGAAGATAAAATAAATAGAGTCCATAATAATATAACTCCTCCAAAGTACTATTGTCATCGTATGTGCAAGTGGTGTCAGTGATGCACCTAGGTCACATCATTACTTGCCTTTGCTGGATGTGTTTTGATATGCTTTTTAAGGCATTTTACTTTGTGCAATCCTTTAAAGGGATGTACAAATTGACCTTCAAATACAGTTTTTTTTCCTAATCTGTTCTCTTCATCTCACATTAATGTAAGATAATGAATCCTTCCTGTTTGGCCTTTTATTTTTGTCTAGTTCTCTAAGTTAGCAGATATCTTTTAGGATAGAATATTTCCTTTTGGTGCTAGCCCCATGAGCCTTCATTGCTTATTGATGTTTGATGATCGCAAATCTTCAATGGTGCCATCCTTTGTTTTGGGCTAGTGTGAATGACAACAGGTTTAAAGCTCAATTTGGATGGAGGTTAAGCTTTGTTACTAGAAAACTTGGATGAGGGCATGCAATGCCCTTTCAAGGACGTGTTCATGAGAGAACACTTAAGCTTATAATGTATAAAGTCAATGTAGGAAACTATATTAATATTGCTTTAGCAGAATAGCTCTTGAGTGATCATATCATTGAATCATACACATCTTGCTCATTTGAACCTATAGAAATTTTAACAGGGACTTAGCTTAAAATATCACTTTTATATAAAATGATTCCTCCACAATATTTAACATACTCTTTTACACATGCACACCATCTTTTTATTGTTTTTCTGAGATTCTTAAGTGTCTTAAATTGATTATCAAATTTAACAATTTGAAGCTGAGAGAAGTAGAAAGGAAGGTGGAGTTTTGGGTTGCTGGCTCAAGTGAGGGCAATAGTCGCGCCTAGCGGCAACTTTGTGAGGAGGAGGGATGTCGGATGTTTCACATTAGGAGGATCACGCATTGTTGAGAAGGGTTACACATACAGAGGAAAAAAAGAATCATAGTGTGGTGAGATTACAAGTAGAGAGCGGAGAAAGGGGAGCGACAAAACCTTAATTCACCCACCCTAAAATAGTATTCCATTATCTAATTACAAAAAACTCTCTAATATAAAGCGAGAAAGGTACAATTATAAATTGTACCCCCAAAGTATAAAAGCTTTATAACAATGTTAATTGCGTTGGTCATGTTTAGTAATGCATAACTAGGATCTTATTTGTGTTTTAACTTACTAAACTACTTATTAAATTTAGTTCTAATTTGATTATACCTTTTGTAAAATACTTAGTAATAACAAAACTCTTGGTTATTGAAGCATCGTTGCTCATCCTTATTTTTTTTTTTTACTTTGGTAGATAAGATCTTTTGATTTCTCATTTATTGACTTTAATTTTGGGTATGGCATTTGATGATCTTGTTCACATTGGTTTTCTTATTTTCATTTTTTTATAGATATGATGGCAAGAATATTAATAGTACATGCAAGGCCACTAATTCTTCATCAGCATACATCAGAACCATTGAACATGTCAACCAATCTTCGGTGAATGTCAACTCTCACATCCTGGATAGTAGGAAATCATCTTTTTTTCCTCCCAGAGGCGAATGTAATGATGCACTTAATTTACAAATGTTCTCTGATAGAAACATAGAGGATGCCGGCCTCTCATCGTCAGGTGCACAGCTACATGATGCCTTTGCTGGCACTTGTTCTAGCAGAGAAGATAATGTCTTCCATCAAACTCAACTTGATTTTATATCACTTCCTGTTTCTGTTGGAGCAGTATCTTTTCCAAGCTTCTGCTCAGGGTATACACATGTTGTGCAACCGATATCGAACAAGGATATGTCCATAGTTTCACACAGTACAGCAATAGCAGAGAATGGGAAATTTCAAATGCATTCTGCTCAAGCTGTACATCATGGCTTCCATTTTGGTAGTGATTCGAGATCAATTGAATTTCTTGGTCATGATTTGAGTCATCCACTCCCTGATTGTGAAAGAATAAACCAAGTAGAATCAGGAGAGCTTGAAGATATATCCTACCCAAGTCAAAGCGAACAGGTATGTCAAAGTGATAGCTGTAGCAAGGATATTTTAAAGGGTAGTGGTGAAACAGATGTAGCTGCATCAGCATGCTGTGCTCTAAAAAGTGGCAATGGAAGTGCTGCGAAAAACTGTTGCAAAAATGGGCAAAATTTGGACCGTTCTCATCGGGAGGCTGCATTGATAAAGTTCCGCTTGAAAAGGAAGGATAGGTGCTTTGAAAAGAAGGTAATAGTTTCTATTTGTACCATGGTTTGTCAAATAGGTTTATGTATTCATTACAAACTTATTTGACTTTCTTGATTTCTGGTGCAATTTGTTTGATTAACTTGATGTTTAATTTACAGTAGACATAATAACCTTAATTATATCAGTCATCTTTGATGCTTTTCACATGTCTTCATCTGCAATGGCTTTGTAATGGTTATTCCATGGATCATAAGTACCATTATATATATATGCAGTTCATTAATTTCTTTTATTCCATCATTTTGGTAATGCAACTTGCATTTGCTTTTATGATCCAAAAAAAAAAACTTGCATTTGCTTTCTGAAATAAAACATATCCAAATTTGATGCTTCCGTATTTTCTCTTCTTGTTCTTTATAAATGTCTTTTTGTATTTCACATAAATGACCAGTCACTTCTGCGCTAGATGAAAAAAGAGAAATTCAGTAAATCATTATTGTTATAATTATAATTAGTTGCACTTGTATTAAGATACCATGTATCTTTAGGGTTACCATTAGCCATTTTGGAATTGACTTTGGACAAGTTTCAATATTTACTGCTTGCCTTTGATACCTCTTGTAGGCTATCGGTCCATGACAGATTTATCAAATAGAAGTAAAATCAATTTTCTTGAACGGTTAAATAAATTGAAGAGAAGCATAATTTGAGCAACCAGAAGGATTTGTGAAAAGAGGTTTGGGGGAAGTTTATAAATTAAAAAAAATCTAATTCATGCTATAAATTAAACAATCTAGTTCGCATTATAAATTAAAAGATTTAGTTGCGATTGTGGACACTTCGATTGTAGAACACATGCACATATGAGTATGATAATTTATGTAAAAAAATTTAAGAGAATGTATACTGATTTTATACCTGTGTGATATTAATGATTTACTTATTACTGGAAGTTCTATAGAAATGATTGGATAATTCAAAATAGCATGATGCGTGAATTTGAGATAAAGGATGTCATTTCATGTTAAATTTCTTGGCAATAAAACAACATTCATGATATTTCAGTTTCTTTATGAAGGTACTTTTAAGATATTTTAACGAACTTTAAGGGCTTACTACAATAAATTGAAGACATTTGTGACATTTGGAGTAGAATTTAGCAGATGATAAAGGAGTCAATTTCTAAGCTTTTCAAGAGCTTGTTGAAGCCTTTGGTAGTTGTGCATATCAAGTCTGGGCATTGTATATGGTATCAGAATGGTTGGTAGTTATATGCAAAATCCTAAAGATTCATATTAATGAAGGAAAAAAATGTATTTCTAAATATAAGGTACAACTTTTGAATTTTCTTTCATGTTCTAACCAAATAAGTCGTATGAATATAGTTATTGTGCATGGGCCGGAGATATTAGGATATGCAAGAGGTATTTGTTCGGTATTTTTTCAAACATATCCTGTTTGGTTGGAGGCCATTTTTGGTCATGATCATGGCCAAAATGGCCTCTAACTATTTTATTAAAGAATTTTTCATTTTTTAACCTTAATACATAAACTTCAATAAAAAATTTTTTATTCTTGATTTTTTATTATTTTTTTTTTAATAGAATAGTTAGAGGCCATTGGAGGCTAGAGAGAGTTTGAATAAGAGCACAGACGATAGACTGATGTGGTTTGGCCCAAAAGATACACCATTAATAGAAAGTTAATAAAATATGAAAGTTTTGAAAAAAGAATTGTATAATTAATTTATTTAGAGCTTATATAATTAGACTTGCATAAGTTAGAATTAACATAATCATATAATATGATGCTCACCAATTTCAGTACCCACATAACATGTAAAAAGAGAATAAGGTGGTCAACGGTCGAAATCACAAAATGCCTTTTATAATTTCTATCGTATGGTGTATGCTTCATACGAGATTTTTTTATCAATGATGGGCCCACTACATCCTCATCACTTTGTAGTGTTTCCATTTCGACGCATGTCTTTTAATTCCAAACTTTTTTTTGCAGATCACTGTTAGTTATCTCATTACTTTTCTTACAAAGCTCCCTTTCCTGTTGTGTTGGTGAGGAATAGAATGAATACAATGTGATTCATTTACTCCAATAATACCTTTTCTTCCTCAACAGGTAAGATACCATAGTAGGAAAATGCTAGCAGAGCAACGACCAAGGGTTAAAGGTCAGTTTGTTCGTCTGAAGATCTCAGAGACAAATACTGAAGAAGCAGAAGGCTAAATTCCCATCCTTCTTTTCTTTTATGTTTCAAATTTGGAGCCTCTTTCAACAAGCAGACATTATTTGTGCAAAATAACATGCTCTTCTTTTAGGACTTTCATTCTGCATTCAATTTGCTTCATGTCTTCACCAGGAAACTTGAGCTTTGCTTTTATATGTTCAATTTTAAAAATTTAAAACTTGAAATTCTCTCTCTCTCTCTCTCTCTCTCTATATATATATATATATATATATATATATATATATATATATATATATATATATATATATGTATGTATATATATATATATATATGTTAAATGGATTTGTAGAGGGAATGAATACTGTGAAAGCTTGGTAAGACCCTTGTTCATCATCTACTGTAATTGTAGTCATGTGGGCTGACAATAGTCTAATTTCATTGCAAAAGGTCCAACTTCCTTCCTGCTGCACTTTCATGGTTTTAAAATGCTCCTTTGTGTCAGAAAAATAATGCTTTATGGTATGATTTGCTTCAATTTTCTTAAGTTTGATCAATGGTTATAGGATTTTATTATTTTTTATTATGTGATGTTGAACCGAGTTTGCATTAGTTTACCAAAGTTTAACAATCTTAAATAAGCAAACAATTAGGGAGGGTGTTTGGTTTAATGTTATTTTGATGTTATGTTATTTAGATATTATGAGATTTAAATATTTTTTTTTAAGAATATTTATACGGTGGACACAGAAATTAAGTTGATTTACAGATTTTATCATAAATTTTAAAATATTATAGATATCACATCTAAAACAGTTCTTTTTTTATTTTTCATATTCTGCAGTAAATTTTATTAGAAGATTTAATTATAGTTAAATCTCAATAAAATTTCACTCATTGATCACATCATTTAACTATCGACCTTCATGTTAGGGCATTGTGAAATTATATTGGTTCTGGCGGTAGCGTATTTACGCGATGTGACAGTATATTCTTATGAGACGATAGCGTATTTACGCGAACATCATTCTGTTATTTACATCTTCTTCTTACATGCGCATCGTGAGCGAGCATCAGACCTTACGCGGGCATCCGATGCTCGCTCACGATGTCCGCGTAAGAAGATGTAAAATAAAATTAATTATTATAATGAGATATGTGAGGGATGTAATATAAATTAATTATTATTTTAATAATATAAATAAGATGTAAAATAAAATTAATTTTTAATATTAAATTTATGTGTGATGCGATTAAAATTAAACTAGATTAATTTTCAACGATCAAATAAACAAAATCTTAGCTGTTTTGAAAGTATGAGAAGCCAAGTACATCTCAATCGTGTATCAACAGTTCATAAGAAATGAGTTCATTTTTGCGTGCAGTGCCAGAGTATCATGTAACACACTCTAGTGATATTTGCATAGTATTCAAGACATTACATCTGAAAAATCTAAAGATAAATTACATCTATAGATATAATATCACATAAATTTACTATATAAAAACTTATCTATGCCTTTGACTTTTGATATAATTACTAATAAGATTCTATGTATTTTTTTATTATTAAAATTTTTAAAAATTCTCAAATTCATCTCTCTCCAGGCGGTCGTGCGCGATGCAATAGAATGACAAATTTTAAAATAAAAATTTATTGATAATTATATTAAAAGTCAGATTTATAAAATGACAAATTTTAAAATAGTGAATCATCAAAATACTAAGCCTTAAACTCAAGGACTTAGATGTAATTTACCGAAAATCTAATTCAAATGCACTTATGCTACGTATATATAGAATGACAACTCCCTCCTAACTTAAAACCAACTTGCTCCAACTATCCATAATAACTGATATCTAAAGTCAAAAAGAATATACTATCCTCTATTAAGCAAAGAAGAAAACAGAAGTTTTACTGAACAATTTTTATCAAAAAAAAAAAGAAGATTTACTGAACAATTAAATAATTCAAAGAAGAAAGAATATGAGAATCACAAGAAGCAAAATTACCGGAGAGCAGAAACTTTCCATGAGCTGTTTTTCTGTGAAGATATTATATACAATAAACAAATGATTTTCTTTTTTTTTTTTTTTGCATTGAATCAATACCTTTGTGACGATACAGGTTGAGAGTTCTTGGGAGATTGTGAAACTGAGGGAACTGGGGTTAAGGGAACTGTCGAAAACTCGGCATCTGATGGTTCAATAATCTTATAAGAAATGGAACTGGGAGGTTGAGAATGTGAATTTTGGAAACCTCTATGGGTTGCGCGTGCTCGCGCAGGAAATGCGGCTGTTAAAGCAGCTTCCGAGCCGCTCGTCTGCTCACCCGAATGCACGCCAGTGTCTTCAGAGGATTCTCGTCTCTCTCTTTCTTCAGTTTCTTTGAGAAGAAAATCGACCCATAGATCAGCGAAGGACTGGCAAAAGGAAGGTAGATTGGATAAGTTACAAAGATGATGATATGATGCAATTTATCCAACTATGATAAAATCGACACAGCCCATCATGTGGCAACATCAACAATGGTCTAGTTAAGTGGGTCACGAAAACTTCAAGCTACTGAAGAACAGCAAGCATAGCGAAAATCCCACCACTGTTATGCAAATCTGGTGATAGTAGATATATGTAGCTTTATCTCTACATAGCAGAAAAAATGTTCATCTATTTTGAAGATCTGGGAATTGGGATATGATTTGTTGATAATCTTTCCAAATGAGGCCCTCCCACAACAAAAATAAACCAAGAAATTCCATTACTTAAACGTGCAGGATCTACAGTAATTAACACGTGATTAAGAGTATACTGAGATAAAAGGCTGACTGATGCAGAGCAGTCTAATCTATGTACAAAACTAATACTCTCAGCATAATTTGGGTGAGGCGCTCTTGTTTTAGTTTTCATGTTCTATTCACAACAGAACTGACTAATATGTAGCAAAATGAATGAAATATTCGTAGGCAAAGATAGAACTTATGATGCATGATTCAATATGAGCTATCAACAACGTGCTAGACAACAAAGCTGGATACATTGCCCAAGGAACATCTAACAAAAAGTGAGAAGCTGGCAAAAAATAACAGAGTCAGAACTTGATTTCAAGTCAAACTTGAATACAATGAGTAATTTCGAGTTGATTTTCGAACTATACTCATGAGTCAACATTAGTTTCCAATCAATTTGAGGTCAAAGCCGACTTAATCCAAATCAATCTTGAGAGAGCACAAAGTAGATTTCTTATCGATAGCAATTAAAAGAATTTTTTTGAATAAAAATAAAACATGTAAGGTAAAAATTGGTCCTCATGGTTCATACCACGAAAATATTTGCTTTATTAATGTGTTATATAAAGTGATGGCGATTATTTATGAAATTCAAAAATTTCAAAATCACTAAAATACACTTGAAAGACTAATGTACCTTTCATTTTCTAAGTAGCAAAAATTAAGAAAAAATAAAAAACTCTCATGAAAGTGTTTAAAAGTCATACAGAGGCCAAAGAATAAGATAGTTCCTAATATTACTAAAGTATCATCACGAATGCAACGTACATTTTTCTCAATTAATTATCATTATCAAGTAATAGAATTTAACAAGAATAGAAAAATCTTAATGTATTTTCTTAGATTCTAACAGGATGAAGAAACTGATTTTTTTCAAGTACTAAAATTTTTCTAGAAGAGTAATGTTCTTTTCTCTCAAAATATTAATAAAAATAAATTACCAAAAAATAAAGAAAATAGGAAAACCTCTTAGAACTGTGTTCAGAAATTATACAGGAAAGAATTAGCAATAATCTATAAGAAATTAAGAAAAAGATCAAAATCCTAACAAAAACTAAATTACCCTTGTGAAACTTTGCTTAAGGAAAGTGAGCAAGGGTAATACAAAAGATAACCTCCATATCAAACATCCATTTCCCCCAATAATCTCAACAAAAATTTAAAAGAAAAAATTTCAATTAACATAAATCACTATGTTAGCAATATGGTGGGACACGGATCAGCATTGAATTGAACGGCCAGAATAACGCCATGTGCTAAATCAAAATTCAAATTCAAATTAATTAGAGCTATTGGAGATTTTCATATTAGCTTTATTTAAATTTGATTTGATTCAGAGCAGATTTGGAGATTTGAAGACTCACCATATTTAGAACTGATTTTATTTTATTGTAATAGAATTAGTTCTAACGCGCCGTTGCCGGGTCCCAAGTCCCGGATGAGAAACGCGGAGAGTTGCGTTAGGCAGTCGACAGCCAGCGTAAAACTTGTCGAATCAATCATGACATGAATCCTTTAGAAAATTGCGTTAAAGCTAGGGCATTCCCTGGAAGCGACGCGCTGTATTGCCTGAATACAGTGAAAATGGGCAAGGGCCGCTGCATCGGCGCCCGGGTGTAGTGAAAAATGAGCAAGGGTCCCCACATCATGGACGGATGCGGGTAAAGAAGCTAGTCCATCATAATAGAACTCAAGTCAGTAGGATTAGATTAGGAACTTGGAATATAGGAAGCCTGACGGGCAAGCTAATGGAGTTGGTGGATATTATGATTCATAGAAAGATTAATATTTTGTGCCTGCAGGAAACAAAATGGGTTGGAGAGAAAGCTAAGGAAATTGATGGCCTAGGTTTTAAACTTTGGTACTCTAGTAAGAATAAAAATAAGAATGGAGTGGGTATAATTCTGGATAAGAGCTTGAAGGATCATGTAGTGAAAGTTAAGAGAAATTGTGATAGAATTATGGCTTTAAAAATTATAATCAATGGAATGATTATTAACATTGTAAGTGTGTATGCTCCCCAAGTTGGCTTAGATACGAGCACAAAGGAAAAATTTTGGAATGATTTAGAAGAATTAATACAAGAGATACCTCAGGAGGAAAGATTATTTATTGGAGGAGATTTAAATGGACATGTTGGACGTGTTGC
>JAEMOT010001890.1:31886-65864 GCA_019297695.1 Apostasia ramifera | reverse complement strand
TAATGACGTTATTAGCAGGATTCAAGCAGGCTGGGTAAAATGGAGAAGTGCTTCTGGTGTGTTATGCGATAGAAAAATTCCATCCAAAATTAAGGGTAAATTTTATAAAACTGTAGTAAGACCAGCGATGATATATGGTGCTGAATGCTGGCCTGCAAAGAAGAAACATACAAATAAAATAAATATTGCAGAAATGAGGATGTTAAGGTGGATGTGTGGATATACACGAAAGGATAGAATGAGAAATGAGTATATCCGAAAGAAAGTTGGTGTTGCACCAATTGAGAATAAACTTAGAGAAAGTCGACTTCGATGGTTTGGACATCTAAATCGTAGGCCAATTGAAGCTCCAGTTAAAAAAATTGAGTTACTGGATTTTGCCCATGTACAAAGAGGAAAAGGGAGACCAAAGAAGACATGACAAGAAACTATAAGGAGTGATCTTAGTTACTTAAACTTAGATAAGAATTTAGTAACTGATAGAGCGCAATGGAAACAAAGGATTCATGTAGCGGACCCCACCTAGTGGGATTAAGGCTTGGTTGTTGTTGTTGTTGTTGTTGTTGTTGTAATAGAATTAGTTCTATATTTGCTTTCATTTTATTTTCTTTATTTAATATTATATTTTCAAATTTCTTCAATGGGATCTCTCTATGGCCTCGTTTGGTTCGAGCTTTTCTTTCAAACAACAAAAAAAATATTTTATTTTTTAAATTTAATGAGAGAGAAATTTATTTTAATATTATAAAATATATAAAATGTGAAATACTTTAAATTGCAATATTTGTATTTGTATTAGATATGAAATAAAGTTAATTTCTATAGTTGAAATTTGTGTTGGTCTCGAACCAAGCGAGACCCATATAAAGAAGTCGCCTTGCATCATAATAGTAAGTAGCATTTGACGAAGGAAATTATGTTTGAGTTTTCTCAAAGCCTAAATCCAGGTTAAAGGGTCGATATTTCGGTGAAAGAAAAGGTAGGATTAGCTTTTGATAAGAATTCTCAAGTTAGCTTAGTTATCTATTTTTTTAAAAAAAAATATCCTCCATCTGCTGCTCTCTCTCTCTCGCTGGATCATCTGCAAGAGCCTTCAACACTTTGCGCACTCACCCACCTTCGTCCCGCTGCCTCCTCTTTCCCCGCCTCAGGCACGCGCCTACCTCCATTGCGTCGCCGACCAGCGCGAGACGACTTATCACTTTTTTTATCGCTCAACTCACTATTTCGCTCGAGAAACATGCCACTCAAGCACGCTGACCCGAGCCGCCTGCCTCACCTACATCGCTACTACTTGAACTTCTTTGGCTAAAGTATAATTTTTTTCTGGATCAAATTAATCTGATTATTTGATTTCAATATAAAATTATCTTGATTTAGATTATTCATTTGGCTCTAATTGCGTGACTAGACATTTATTTGAGTAATAATTACTATTGGATTTAAGTGTGAGACATCTGTCCTAAATTCCTGAACCTTGAATCTGATTTATTGAATTTAAATTGACGTCCTAATCTAATTTGATAAATTCTTATTTATCAGACATCTAGTTTAATTTTAATTTTAAAATATTTTAAATTTATGAGATTTAAGAATCTTATTCATTATATAATTTATTTAGAAAATATTTTCATTTAATTAAAAATAATTTATTAATTAATTTTGTAGAATAACAACCACCACCACCAAGCCTTAATCCCACTAAGTGGGGTCGGCTATATGAATCCTTTGTTTCCATTGTGCTCTATCAGTTACCAAATTTTTATCTAGGTCTAAGTAACTAAGATCACTCCTTATAGTTTCTTGTCATGTCTTCTTTGGTCTCCCTCTTTCTCTTTGTATATGGGCAAAATCCAATAACTCGATTTTTCTAACTGGAGCTTCAATCGGCCTACGATTTAGGTGTCCAAACCATCTAAGCCGACTTTCTCTAAGTTTATCCTCAATTGGTGCAACACTAACTTTCTTTCGGATATACTCATTTAATTTTGCAGAATATAAATATAAAATATTATTTGTATTTTTTCATCCCGCATCACGATAACTAGGAACCTAATTGAAAAATGAAAGGAACTATAAGACCCCAGTTGGAAGAATTTTAACAATATAGACAATTTCAAGAACTTTGACAATATGGACAATTTCAATGATACAGCAAACTATATTGAACCTATAAGGAATTCACCTATCTATTATTTATTAATATTAAGTAATGTTAATGTATAAGAAAGGATCAGAGATTGGAAAAACTGCAGAAAAATGAGTGACGCAAAATAACCTGACTTTCAGACCGAACAGGAGAGGATGCTTCAGCTGTGCCCCCCCCCATGATGCCTCCAACAAGACGACCTGGTAAACCCAGTACCCCTCGAACAATACCTTTTCCTGTAGAATGCTGAGTAAAACCTACCCTCTGTTTGTCTTCATTAGAAAAACCAAGCATGCGAACCATAAGATCAAGAACCTAAACGTCCAGAATTAGCAAATTAGCAATGGACAATACAACAATCATGGAGTGGTTTGTTCAACAAAATAGAAGACCTCTTTGCTATGGTTCCTCTGAAAATATGTAACCAGCAACTTAATCACGATGCGCCTGCAAACAACAAAACAATTATCAAGACTACATCAATCCCTTTCTTCAAAAGGAGCGAAGCAAGCATTTTTTCCATCAACAATAATAAAAGGTGAGGTAATACAATTTTGTAGTAAATCATTGCTTTTTCTGCCATTGCATTTAATTAATAAAAAGGCTCAATGACATGAAATAAATGGCTTAACGTATCTCATATTCAGCACCATGTTTGCATGTGAAAGCAAGAGATGTCAATTTCTGAAACCAAATCTAATCAAATCAAATAACTAAATGTCCTCTCTGGCAAAGAATTCTGAAACTCAATCTCTTTAAACCCAGCAAACTTGCATGTGTCAATATTCAAACAGCAAAATTCAATCTTACAGGACTTTTGACACTAATTCCATAAGCATTCTCAATCAGAAATTTTCAACACCCCAGTCTAGCCAACAATATGAAAAATACAGAAACAAAGAGCAATAGCTTATGTATTACGTAACTCCTAAAAATACGGGAATTCAAAACATAAAAGTATTGGTTGCAATCCTAAACAGAGATTGTCTTATATTTAAAGTTATGGCTTACGTTTAAGCTCTGCAATTAAAGTGCTGGATGGCTAAAAAATAACTTAGGTTGATACAAAGAATAGACCGCACGTGTAATAATTAAGTAATGGAGGGTTAAACTCATACTAAAACATTGCTGAATTTCTTCAAAACAAGGAAATCACTAAACACAAATTCCAGCCAAATCACTAATACTTCGAAGTTCAGATGGTCATACAGGTTATCTTCAGCTAAACTAAACATCAATGAGACAAATCTATGATATCATACTCTTTCAACCAAATAATAACAAAAACTCATCAATGAAATACCAGACAAAATTAGGTTAAGTGGTAGCCAAATACCATTCCATATTCTCAAAATTGAATAGGTATATTTTGCTTCAAAAAAAAACATGACTGCCTAAGAACATAATCGCAAAGTTAAAACATAGAGGCCAGCCCAAGGGGCTTTCTTTGCAATTTCAAGAAACTTAAATCATGAGCAACTGATAGACTAGGTACTATTCTTAATATCTAAGTCCATGCATAAAAATCATAGATTATTGTCTCGGGCTATGGCTAGACAAACCATACTCTTAGACATCGAACTATTTACAAAGGCTTTTTGAGTCCACAGTAAATGGAAGAATAAAAAGACCAATTGAATGAAGTAGCTCAAACTACGTATTTGGAAGCTGATGGCCTACTGGATCAGTCTAAACTGGGGTACGGAGTCAGTGTAGAATTAGTTAAAAACTGAATGAGCAGGTGAAGCAATTGAAGTAGATATCACCATTTACAGCCACCATTTTAGCTTCCAAATCTTCCATGATCTGCCTTGCATGCAGTATTATCCAGTATTTTCTCCAGCAATCATTGCAACTATTGGCCACCACAGCCATTGCAATCTCCAAGGTTCTGTTATGATGATACTACCATTTCATCAAGTACCTATGTCTGGAAATTTGCTTCGCATTGATTCTATTCAGTCCATCAATTGATGAAAAATAAAAAGGGAGAGAGTGAAGTTAGCTGACTGAGGGCTAAGGCGTTGAAGAGAGAACCAAATGGAGGCTTTAATCTCCCTACCTCTCTCAAACTTCTTTGATAGATTTAACCATAGATACGGTTTATAAAACTGGATAATTCAATGCAATAGTATAACATGAGTTGCTACCATTACAAATTTTTGTACTGGTTAGTCAATCAGCTATTCTGTACAAAAGCAAAAAAACAAGTGATATGATAATTTAAACAAAAGGACATTTGGCGTGCTTTTAGTACTCGCCTGTTAGATCAGGATACAATTACATCATACACCTTCCTACAATGGCAGATTTAATCACCTGTAGCAAGTCCAATCATTCTATAGAACTTGGTAGAGACAATGACGTTGGAATAATCATGAAGAAAAATTTTAGCAAGTAAAAAAGTAAGTCACCCTATCAACATAATGATCTGAATTCAACTTCTTTGGAAAAATCATGATGGTAATAATTAGCAAAGAGTCAGTCACCTATCAACATAATTATCTGAATCAAGTGACATCCGATTTAATGTTGTCATGCTCCGTTCTAGTGCACGGCGCAACTTTGCATTGTCATCCTCTAGCTTCTGAATGGAATGCCTACTTTCTGAAAGCAGCCTTTCAGATTGTAGAAGCCTAGAATTAGTTTCTTCATTTCTTCTTTTTGATGCTTCCACACATTGGTCAGCAACCTGAATGTATAAAATATCCAGAAGTATAATCAATGTAATGTTTGGCATCATATTTGGTATGAAAAAGAAACATGCCATCATATTTGGCACATCAAAATTGAAAAGAAATATTTGTACACAAGACAACTTCCAAGTTCAAATGCTAATGCACAGTGAAAATTACGACAGATTTTCATAACAAAGCAGCCCTGAATGTTATCCCAGTAATGAATTATAGGACGATATTTAGATAAAAGAACTTTACAATTTATGCAAGCCAAGGAGATTGTTTACATTGTGCATGCGCAAATATATTCCAAACCTTCATTTAACCAAGTATCCCAATACAATACCTATATTGGAAAGAAAAAAGGATAGGCTTCATGCATTTCATGAAAAAAAATAAAAAGATAAAAAACAAAAGTAAAATGACTGATCAACATGGATTTGGGGAAATAACTATAAACTATTTGAGTTTAAATATATGCCAGAATGAGGTCATTTAGCAAGCCCCAAGCACTAAAGCCAGACTACTACATTAAACAGCTAAGGAATAGGAAAGTCATGTCATTCAATCCATGACGTAAATACTAAGTTCATATACGCAAAGTAGAACTCAAACAGCATGCCTTCAGGATGATGAATAAACTAGTAGAACTACTGATACATCTTTACAACTCAAGTTTGTGAAAAACAATTAATAGGATGTCATGAAGTAATAACAAAATGAATAGAATTAATTACTAGGTTTCACGGTGCTGCAACAAAATCGTCATAGAAAACGAAATGGTAGGAGCACAATTAATATGTTGCATGCACTTAAAAAGCATAGCCAAGTAGTTCTAGCATACCCGTAATTTTGTGCTATATTCAACAGAAGATATATCTTGTACCTTCAATGATTCGGCAAATTTTGCAGACTCTTCTCTTGCTTCAGCCAACTCCCTTCCTAAACGCTCCTGTTCACATTATTCACATTATCCGATGGAAGATCAGAAAAGGAATGACTAAAACTATCAAGTTTAAGCGAACATAAAGTGCATGTTATTGCTTCATGACCTCAACTAAACAAAGGAAAATCACAGTACAAGCATGAAACATGTAAATCTTACCTTTGCTTCACTTTCAGCATAGTATTGTCCTAAGGCAGTCTGAAGATTCTGCAGTTCTATATTCTTTAATTCAAGTGAGCTCATACAGCTAGTAAGCTTTTGTTTCAACCCACTAATGATTTCATTAGATTGATGAAGTTCGTCGCATTTTAACATCTCAAATTCTTCCTTCTTTGTCCTCTCCAACCTCAGTGCATTTTCCAACTGCAAAATTTGACTCTTTTGATATTCTGTCAATGTTCTCAGTTGTTCAATTATCTTGCTGTCCTCATCCATCTTATCCTCTTCTTCAAGTTCCTATACAACACCGTAGTAGAAGAAACCATCTTCAATTTGACTGCGAATGATTGAAGTAAAAAAAAAAATCTCCCTAAGTATAAAGCAAAATGCACAAAGTATCAGTATATACAAAATCATGTATAAGGTATTGATAGTGGAATGTCAAAATTTCTGGATCTTGTTTAAATGCGACATCAATGGATTGGCATAAATAAAGAATCAATGGATCTTGTTTAAGTGTCACATCAATGGTATTGATAGTCGGATGTAGGCATAATGGCTTTTATTCTCAAGGCCTCGTCTCAACTTGGTCATTCCTTGGGGAGACATCGTCTATGCGATGATCCTTGAGGTTGTTCTCCAAGTGTTATGGCACATCTTACGAAATGCCCGGTTTTGATCACTAGATCAATGATGCGTAAAGTTAAATAGTTCCATCTTCCAACATAAAAGACAAGCAGCCAACAGCATTTTAAATGCAAAGGCTACCTGCAACACAACTACATGCACAACAAAATATAGTTGTATAAGCACAATTACTTTCACATGAGCACTAGTTCTGCTTGCCGACTGTTGTAAAGAAAAGAATAAATTATTATGTGATTCCATCACATAGGCCATAGAAGATCACAACTTCTTGTCTTCTTGAGCAGCATGCAGAGGCTGCTAACAAGGAATCTATATAACCACTGGTTATCAACACCTTCCAATAATCAAAGTAATCTTCATTGCAAAACTATCTTTGGTTGGTTGCAAAGTGAGTACTGTGTGCAATAGGAGACAATAATTAGTATAAACACTGCAATGTGGTTCTATTATGTGTTTTCCCATCACTGTTCAAGGAAGGATAATAATCTCACAGTAACTGCTCCATGCAATTCATGGCTCTCAAGCAACAGATGTTTCACAGATGCGCCAATTACTTGCTTGGGCAACAGAGCTCAAATATTGTTGTTCTAACACAGAAGAGATCATTGCAGCAATCTGCTAATTCTTCTGAAAAGCTTTATGTTAGATTGGCTGTGTTAAATCTCTAATTACCAATTGATTTAAAAGCTTAAACTTGTAGGTCATGATCATGGAATAATTTCATATTCTAACATACTCCCTCACGCGTAAGCTTATTTACTTTACAATATAACGTTCAGCATAGGCATTTTTTAAATCTCATGGTAGAGATAGATGACTGAGGTTTCGAATTTGAGACCTCTTGACTTTGATATCATATTAAATCTCTGGTTACCAACTGATCTAAAAACTTAAATTCAAACTTGAGACCTCCTGATTCTGATACCATATTAAATCTCTAGTTACCAACTGATCTAAAAGCTTAAGTTTGTAGGTCATGATCAAAAAATAACTTTATATTCTAATAGGAAGTGCGCATATATGTAACTAGGTAGCTCTTTTAGAGTCATGTCACATTCAGATGATTGTCATGATGTGGAGCATTAGTAGTTGAACTGAGGCTATTGGAATAACTTTGAGAAAAAGTTTGTGCATACATTATGGACAAATCATTGTAGAAAGGAGTTGAGGCTGTTATATTTGAAGGGCCACCTTTCATCAATAAACTTTTCTCATATTGAATTATAATTATCTCTAAGAATACTATAAGGAACAATCTGATCTATCTTTTCATTCTATTTCCCCTTTTCTCAGACATCCTACTTATCTATTGACATGACCGAGTGCTGACACCATTCCCAATAGTTCTTAGCTCTAATTTTTCCATGGTTACTCCATTCTTCATTCTTTCTGTCAGGAAAATTCCTATCTACAGCAACAATTTTCCGTCATAATTCGTCTCCTATTATACACTAGTTTTGCTTCTACATATCCACTTAAAGTTTCTATATACCTGGCATGTTCTTGCAGTTTTGTAATCATGCTCTATAACTTTCCACATCCCATTGTGAGCTTCAGGTAAAAATGAAGTCTAAGAAAGTGATACACATGTGCTACTAAATGCTGTTACTTCTACGAGCTCTGCACTTCAAATGCATGAAGAGATAAGAATTAGTTAACAAGTTCACTACTCTTTAGTTTTGCATTGAGAGAGGATTATGTTTCTAGCCTTAGTTGCATATTTATGTCAATGCAAATTGTCCAATTATATGCAAAGTGCAGGCATTACCTGATTCGTAAATCGTACATTCTCTGAGCTTCAAACCTTGAAGCATAATTTCCAACTAAATTTTACGTTTTTGTGCAAAATAGCGTACCCAACACTATTAGCATATTCAAGTCAATTGCAGCTTGATTGGCAGTAACTAACTCGTGACCAACTTCTAAATGAGCTTCATGCATTAAGCAATATTTCCAGTTGTCTTTTGTGCTTTGGGCGAACTTGGACATCAAACCCAAATTGCATAAAAGTCAATTGCAACTGTGCCTACCTGAAATTAATGTAAAACAGGATCGCGATCAAGGTAGAATGTGCAATAATGTGACGTAATAGAGTTAAAATAAGAAAATATGAACCAAACAAGTTTAGATGAATATGCAATTACAAAGAAAAGTACAATGTGTAGAATCTAGGAATAGGTCTAGTGGGAGTGAATAGACCCTAATTAAAATTTAATTTACTATAATTATATCACAATTAAAATAACTCACAAGCACAAATTAACAACGAGATAATCAACAAGAAGAAGCAAAGTTAGAAGGACAAGCAAGTAAATGACAAGATGATATAATGTGGTTCGGCTCAAACGCAAGCCTACGTCCATCCCAACCCAATCTAACTATCCAACCACGATGAATCACTCCTTTGGTTAAAGGCAGAGAAGCCTGTACATTATCTTCTTTACTCAAAGCTCTCCTCTTCACTCGAGGGAATCAATTTCACCTCCCCTCTTCACTCAAAGGGCCCTTTTCACACCTATTGTGAAGAATTCATAAAACACCCACTCTAATTATACAATTAAAGGCTCTCCTCACTAATCAAGTGAGGAAAATAATAAAAACCCAAAACCAATAAGAAGACATATAATAAGCACAAATTAACTAATCTCTCTCTTTTCTAAGATAGCACATTGAAGAGCTTGGAGAAAATGGATCACAACAATGAGCACTCGATCACTTGATCTTTCACTAATCGTCTACTAATCACCCTTTAATCAACTCTTAATATTTTCACACCAATGTGATTAGTTCTCTACTGATGGGCTTCAAATATGTTCTTAGAAGATCATCAATATACCCAAAAACCCCTTAACCATTTAAATAGAAAAGATCTTCAACGACTAGTAAAAACTGCCCCAAAATTATCTTTAATTGATCAACTGATTAATCAAGCAAATGATCGCTAGAAACTCAACGGTCATATTTCAAACATCTTTGATTAATCAACAGATTGATCGATCAGTTGATCAATCAAAAGACCAATCAGCCAAATTAAACTTTGCCTTTGATCTATCAAACAAGGTAACTTCCAAAAAACTTATTTCAATTGGATTACTATAGTACAATTGATCATAGGTTTCTCAATTGATTACTTGATCAATCATGAGATTGATCAACACAATACCCACTAATTCTCACATAGGTTGGTCCAACATATTTTAATAAGTCTAAACTCAATCCAACTAATATCCAACGATGTTCTAAGTTCTCAAATCATAATCTACACATCTCCTAGCACCTTAAGAACAATCTTACAATAATTTACTAAGATAAAAATAATAAACAATAAACTTATTATTTAATTGAGCATTTCTTGATCTTCAAGATTTATTCATCAATCTTGATCACTCAAACACTTTACTTCAAGCTTGATTCACTTCTCAAGCTTCTTTTATTTTAATCATTATGTGGAACACCAAATAGCAATAAATCAAGCCTACACACATTAAACTTAATAGTTCGTTAATCACCGACTAACTTAAATATGATGATAAATATCAAAACACATAATTATACTATAATCACAATGAAGAAACCAGCATAATGTTCTTGGATCCAACTAATGACAATGAAATATCTAGAATTCAATGAGTTTCATGACAAGCGATTTCTTTGTTCACTCACAAGCCATTAAATTGGTAAGGAAAGTTAAGTAACAATTAAGTAGACTTACAAATCAATAATGATTTTATCCCAAAATAGGTCTAATTGTTGTTGGATTTCTAAATGCAACACAATTGTTAAGTACGAGTGTCTCAAATAAATTGCAATGACGATATCCCGAGTCATTTTTGATCAATTCCATATTTTTTGAAGTAACAAAAGTTATATCCTGTATGCCAACCTATAGGTTTTATACCCTCCTTGATATGAGCTTCGAATCGGTTATGCTTAAACAATAAATCTAATTATAAACTGAGTCGCACAAGAATCGACATCCAAATTAGTAAAAATAAATCACTAATTATAACAATGAATTTTAAAGAAATTTGGTTAAGACTTATTTTTAGATTTACAATCTAAAACAACTAAATTGATTTTAAGAGCAAATAATTGCGACAGAGAAATTGCAGACAATTGTCAACAAAACCAGAGAATCAATCACCTAAGAGTATTGCTGAAAAACAATCTTAACTCAACAAATTTGGGAGACATCTACTACATATCATAAATAATGATACCTTCATGAACAAAATTTCATAAAGGTTTCCAAAAAAACGATGGCTACAATACCATTCATATACCATTCATGTACCATGAATGTCACTCAAAAGAAATGCTAAAAGTAACCATAAGTTCTTGTTCATAATTAAATTACCCAAGAGCTAGTTTCACTAATTCGTTGGAGGTACCTTATTGTCAAGTTTAGCTTATCTTACAGCATAAAATGAAGCTTTAAGTCGATGTATGTAAGATATATGGTGCATGAAATACTATACATTCCAAGGGGAATATAAAACGATCTATTACTTGTCCCAAACACAAACCAGAACCCACATACAATCGCATATTTACACAAATCCCATTACATGAAGCAAACGAAAAATTTTAAGTCTTAAGAAAGCAGCTACTATTATAAACTAAACTAGGGTGTTCAAGTTATTTAAGCACCCGATGACCATACAACAATCACAAAATACCAACAACATCTTCATCATCTCCGCTCCACTTCTCATAAACTGATCTTCTTGCGATCTTTCTAAAGAATGACAATTGTGGCCTAGGATTGTCTCATGGCAAAATCCAGCTCCTTAAGACCAAGATCTTTAGAAAATATTAAAATAATTGTTCGAAAGCCAGCTTGTGCATCCTATACTTTTCTTTAACCTCTTGGAAACAGCCAACACTATAGAATACTTCTTGGACATCGCAGAGCACTTAGAACACACTACAATAATTTAGATGTCCAAGTGGCTCTTTCTGTTTTCTAGGAAACAATCGTAGGTATATTGTGATCACTGCACTCTCAAACTCCTCTTAGGCATTATTGAAAGAAGAAATTAAGTCATGCTTTTTCAATTATATAATATCGGCCAATTAAACCCCCTCAATTGCTTGTCACACCTATCAACGTTAGACTTTTTACTCCTTTTTATCAATCGTAAACATTTAGGTCCACACTTGCTCACTCTTTGCCATCAGATCATCCCATACACCATCATACTTCACTTAGATTCTCATTATTTTCTATGAAATGTAAAAAAAAGTAATTGAAAGCACGAAAGATATTATGCAACCAATAAAAACACTTAAAATTTTAGAAATTGTCATATATGAGATTGTTATAAAAGTGATTGAAAGAAAATACCTTATCAAGTAAGTGTTGCTTGAGACGAGACAATTCTTGCAAAGCTTTATCACGTTCTTTGTAAGTCTCTTTCAACATTTCCTCCAGTTCTATAACTTTGGGTGCCAATCCTATTACCTTGATTGCCATGGGAACAATTAACACCAAAACAAACATTAAGGCAGAACAAATAGGGGTGCAAGAAAGCACAGGGCAAGGAAACACCACTCTTTAATCACCCATGTAAATAAATAATACACACATGCATACATATATACATACATATATTAAGAGAAGGAGAGAAGGTGAGATGGACACGGACAGATCCATTTTGTAACAAATAAAACATCCTTGGAAGGTTTGCTATAAAGGGGATAAGTGTATTGGGATTTAGGTTCATCATTGATTACCCTAAACTGAACCTTTTGCCAAAAGGGCAAATATTGAGCACAGTTAAGTCCCAAAATGTCAAGAGACGAGAAAATGTTTTTCAGAAGAAATCTAAAACAACCCCATAATAACATATTAGGAAAAATGTATTCAAGAGATTGAAAGCAAACTTTGATTTACCAAGCTAAATGAGAGAAGGGTTAGAAATTAGGGTCAAAATACCATAAAGCCAATCACAAATTCTGACTCTCCATTGCTAAAACATCATCGAAGTCAATAGCATCATAACACGTTTTGGGATCAGTTCTATTATTTATAATGTAAATCCATAATTGATGTAACGGGCTCTGCCATTCAGGTCTAGCTGAGCAGTTCTTGATGTGTTGTAAAGATCTATTGATAAAAACATATTGCGCATCAATTATGGCACCCTCATGAAGGCTATTCCTATAATTGTTTAATTACTTCAGAGAAAATAGTCATGTTATAATACAGTGAAATATAATGAATAATTCAACAAGATTGCATACAAAATGATTCACACTATAAATATATTTGGGTGATCCAAAGCAATTCTTAATATTCTGTAACATATAATTGTTATTGTTTGACTTATCTTCCAAATAAATTCAACCTGACCAAGTAGATCATCTATAACCATTGGTTCCTCTCTCATTTTGTATGCCCAAAGGGCATTCGTATGACGGAACATTTAGGAGACAACAGAGTATGGATATTCTATATTCAATTGAACCTTGAATTGCTTAATGCAACAAATGACATCATAAGCCAAGTAAACAATAGCAATGTCCTGGTTAGGCATACTTGAGCAACAAGACATAAGGAATAAGGAAAAAATAATAATGTATAGACTTAGATAATTGTTTCATAACTGACACAAGAAGTTAGAGGATAGTATAAGTCCAATAAAGAAATGAAGAACAAAAAATGGAAAATAACTCAAGATAAACTTAGATGTGAAAATAAGTTGTTGAGGTGAACGGAAGATAAATGAGATTACTCAAAACGATAAATTTTACCCCATTTGGTTTACTTTTGCTTGCATTCAGGGAATTGGAGCCATCAGCATCATTTTTCTCAGGCATGTTCAGTAAAGAATTCAGTTTTACTTCAAGCTCAATCTTCTCCAACTGCAAAGATTAAAAAAAGCAATAATAATCTCAAGTCAAATCCAAAAGCTAGCCATAAAAGAGAAGAGCATATCCAAGAGTACGGACAAATAAGAAAGTATAAAAAATCAAGTTCAATTATGGTGGATTTGATGTCCACATGTACTATTTACCACAAAAAACAGGTTCAATTTACCTTTAGATCAGTGTTCTGCTTTTCTAGCTGCCACATTGCAGATCTTAAACTCTCTACTGACTCATTTTGCTCTTTTTCCAGAACTAATCTGGTTAATTCTGCTTCTTGCCTTTTAAGTTCTAATAATTTGGTATCGAATTCCTTTTGTAACTCTTTCTTCTCTGATATCTGTCAATCAAATATCATGTCTTTCTTACACCGAAGACAACAAAGAAATAAAAAATTTAAAAATTACTTTCAAATAAAGAGCATAATCGTGTATGAAAGGAATCATATCAAAGGGACTTATTGAAACATGTATGTTACGCCAAAAGGTGTCTTCAGCGGTAGAAGAAACTCAAATATTGTATAACCAGAAATTATGCAAAACGCACCACATATAATCTAAAGAACCTTCAGATACACAGTTATGGAGCTTGAAAGAAAAGGGAAGCAAAAAAAGATTTTCTAGCCATTGACATGAGTTGCATGTTATGTAGAACTAAGAAATCTTAATTTAGATATCAGGTTAAGAATTCATTTGGTAACAAGACAGCGAGCCTATAACATGAAAATCAAATATAATATGAACATCAACACCGGAAAAATCATATTGCTAAAGAAATCATATAGTTTTAAATCCCTGATCTGTAAAAGAGTTTGGAGAAACTATAGGAGAACCTCATGATTAGAGGGCATCGATCCAATTTGCAAAAGTTCATGTCCAGATAATATTCCAGCTTTGATAACAAGACAGTAATATACCTTTTCCATATCCATTTTCAGATCATGGAGTTTGCTTTGACAGGATTCACTGAGTTGGTGTTCCTCTACATAAAATGAAATCATGTGAAAGATAGAAGTACTCCTTGTGAATAAAAAGGATAACCCAGAACTTTTAATCACCTTGCAACTTGACTTTCAAGAGTGATGCATTAGCACGCTCATTTTCAAGCTGTTCCTTCAGCAGCTTCATCTCAGCCTGATGACTAGCTTGTACAGCTTTCAAAGATCTGATTTCTTCAAGCAACTTCTCATTTTCCTACAACACAGTAACTCGATTAAAGACTTCATCAAGACAATCCAGATGTATTATGAAAAGAATTTTATGAAAAGTTTTTAACATAGAAACTTTTCACTGGTAGGCAGCATAAACAATGAGGAAACAGCAAAAAATGGAAGATATCTTCAGTGAGATGCACATGAATATGAGAATGTGCACAGGCACATGTAAAATCCACCCATGTGCGCATTTACGTTCACTTGTCTCCTATAAGACAGTAGTTCAAAGTCAGCACACAGACCAAGCAGTTTGAATAAGTACCTGGTAATCTTTTTCAGGAATGGTTGGTTCTAGCACAATGTTTTGGTGGGAATTACCAAATGGAACAGATACTGTCCAATTTTCTAATCCATTCTGCTTAGAGTCTGAATTTGCAAATGTGTGGTTTCCATGGCGTGAATTTTCGGGCGGTATACTCCTCCGAGGTTTGATGGAGGTTCGGTCAATAATAACCTGCAAGTTGGAAAGCCAGATATGGAATAGTAAGTTACGATGCACAGAGAAGTATGTTTCAAGAAACAAAATGACCATAGCAGATAATTGAATATGATGCTAAAACTGGAGCTTGGAAGGTATGATTCAAGTTGTAAACCAACTGACCAAAGCAAAACGAGAATGAATATGAAATACAGAGCAACTTATCTTCAATGAGATATAAATTCATCAGTAGACCTTTTTCAAACTATCGAGTGGCAGCTTCTCCAATATGACAGTCGTTGCCATCCAAAGAGTTCATCTCTAATTCCTCCACTATCATAATGAATACCCTTGACTACAACAATTTAAAAATTATATAATTTAAATTACTTAATTAAACATCACATGGCTCTAACCTAATCAAACCTAGAACCCATTTAGCCAACCTAATATCATTAAGCTCATCCTATACCCTAGCATCAACAAAACCTAAACCCATATCAATTTAATCCCACAAAATGACTCACTCAAACCACTACACAAAATCCTACATATTCTCAGTCTACCATAATTAACAAACTTCTTAACCAAAACAAAGGCCTAGTCTACCCCTACCCATTCTCTCGTATTCTACCTCATGATGTCATGATGAAATGAGGACAGCATCAACAGATCATCGAATGGCTGCCATGCATTAGTCATGCACCAAGATTCATGCTGAACAAGACAATATTAATTATTGATAATTTAATTTACCTTTTACTATATATGCATCAAAAGTTTCATTTACATGAACAATTTTGCAAATGACTCAAGGGTTTTGGAAAATTAACCTACCAAAACAACAGAAACAAGGAAGGCTTCACCCAAACTACCTGGTTGGTGGCTACAAAATTTCCTCTTCTCCCTTCAATTCTATATAAAGCAACGCTCTTCAAAGGCATAGCAAAAGGTCAGTTTTTATATCCACATCTTAAGTCATTTTGTATATGCAAACAACCCTAAACTTTGCAAGCTCCAGAAGACTTGAACATTTGATCAAACTCATTGAAATGAAAACAGAAGTCCAAAAATGTTCAAGTTTCAAGCATATGGCCAAGAGATTCCCCTGTGCAAGGATGATAGATCTATTCCACATTTCGGTCAATAAATTCTCCGATTTAAGTGAAATGTCAAATATACACATTTTACTTTAAAAACTTGTACAAAAAAAGGGAATGAGCATTCAGTGAATAAAGGTTGCTTTCAAGGCCTTAACAGAGGTTAAGCTTAGGATATGATCAAATCACCACTTATGATGAGTCTCATAATTTGAAGTCTCTTATGATGCTGGCATAGGTACCAAAGTAGGTAAAGGTGGTGTGCTAAGTCAACAGAGCCATCATATGCCTAAGCTTAATTCCATTGTACTTCCCTATGAAGCAAAAATATGATATAACGGTATGAATACAACAAAATGACAAACTTAAAAAAAATTGGATACAAATATGTCAAAATACGACAGTTATATATGTGTGTGAATAATGCACATTATTCTCATATTTAAGATGTAGCACATATGGCAGATCCGAATATTTTATACATTTTATTAATATAAATTTCAAAAATATTCTTTGAACTTTCTTCGCATTAATTATATTTTTTAAACATTCTTGGTACTATTAAAAGCAATATTATCAACAACCCAACTTCAAAAAATAAAAACATCTCTCAACAACTATTAAATTTTAAAAAATCTTAAATTTAAAATAATATTATAAAATTTATTTAATTACTTTCCAGCATGTCATAAATTATCTAAGTGATAAGAGTTTAAATATACATATATCAGTAAATTAGGTTCAATTTCAATTTAAATTTGATCTAAATAAATCAGCTTGATATAAACAAGATATAATTGATAATAATACAGATGTTGTAACCTGAACCCAGTTATACTTGATCTAATTAAAATAGATTCATTCTCTCCTGACTTCAAATTTCTAACTTAATAAATAGATAAAATAAAAAAAAATTAAAATCCTATCTTTTTTATAATACAAGCTTGATTAAGGTAAATAACAAATATGATTGGGGTCCAATAAAAGTAAAAATAGTATCGGTTGAGGCAGAAAAAACAGCATCACTGCATCTATAAGACTGTAAAAAGAGTCAACTAATGTAGATGATGCAACATCTTACAGATACAAATCTTTTTCTACTGCTGAAATCTAGCATATGTGAAGCTTTCTGCGATCCCAATTGCTTGAGTCATTGTATCACTCTTTCAATTTTAACGTTCAAGTTTATATTTGAGTTGTATTTTATGTATAAGACTTTTTAAATTTTTTATTATGTGGGCCGGACTTACTGTTCCAATGCTTTTTCTCTAATTAGAAGTATCAGAAAGTATCAGAAAGTATCAAACAAGTATCGAATAAGTATCGAACAAGTCTCATATTTTTAAAAAATAAAAATAAAATTGATAAGCTACATAGCATATCAGATACGTTTCGGTGGAGTATCGAGGAGTATCGGTATTTGATACGAATATGATATGGATATATTAAGCTTCATGAAGTATTGGAGTTTTATAGTTACTCTCTTAAGCAACTATCCATATAGTTTTCTTAAATTTCTGATTTTTTAGAATTTTTGTTTTTGTTTTTTGTTTGGTGGTAGTGGAACACATGACCTATCCTTGAGAGGACAAGGAGAAATTGATTTTGGCACCTGAGAAATGGTAGCTAATACATGTTATGAATAGCAAACTTCATGAATTTTATGATCAGTTGACTATCATAAAATAACAACTTCCCAAAGAACAATGGTAATTGTCTTGTCTAAGGGAGGGGTAGGGGTGGCAATTTTGGACCCGACCTGTCAACCTGACCCGAACCCGACCCGGTCTAACCGAGTATGGGTCCACCTTAAATGAGTTTGGGTCATAATCGGGTTGACCCGAAAATGACCCGTGTAAGAGCGCCTGGGTTCGGATTGGCGGGTCAACCCAAAAATGACCCGCCTTATACCCATTTAAATTATAATAATATTAATAGTTTAATCCTACAGTGCGCAGCTCGATGCTCCGTGCAGTACACAACTCCGCTTGCCGCTTCGCCTGTCGGCCACTCGGCCTGTCCCGTATCCTTAATCCTTCCAATCCCTAACCCTAAAAATTCACTTTTCATTTTCTCTCCATCTGAGCAGCGAGGCGTGACTGCGCGACAACGCGAACAACGGAGCAAGATCGCAAATTCGCAGCCGACCTCGACCTGTCGCAGTCTACCTCGACATTTGTAGGCGACGAGCATTCTCCGTCATCATTGCACCCTCGACCTGCCGCAGCCAAGCCCTTGTTCGTCCTCCCACTCCTTCCCGTTTCTGCCTCAACCATCGATCTGTTAGCTGGCCTTCGGCGGCCGCCGGCTGATTCTGCCTCCCCCCATCCGCTGGCCTCCTGCCTCAGTTGGCCTTCATCTTCTTTGCAGCACACATAGCAGGTCATCGAGAGTTCTGAACGCAGTGAAACCTCTCTGATTCTCTTTTTTCTCTACTTTGCTCCGAATTTTTCTACTCCCTGTCATTCATTAAGGACTGAAGGTATATTTTACTCTTTTACCTTATATTTTTCACTTATATTCTTTCCTGTAAGAATGCATGCTTACAATTTACCTGAATACATAATAATATTTATTTCATTTTTGATATCATTTGTCACATAATTTTATATAGATGGATAATGTGCCACAAAATCTGTCATCTGACTGAGTTATTTCTCAGAATGAGATTGAGGTTGAGGCTGTTGAACAGTTTGAGCTTGAGCAACTTAATACCTATTTAGATTCAGCTGATAATAATATGATGGAGGAGAAAATAGAAGAAGTTGAAGGAAATACTACAAGAAATGTGAAACGAAAGAGAAAATTAACTTCTTCAGTTTGGGGACATTTTGAAATCTTACCATTAGGTGATGATAACAAGCAGAAGTGTAAGTGCAAAAAATGTGGAGTTATATATTGTTGTGCCCCAACTTATGGCACAAAAAATTTGAAAAGGCATACAGAAGCATGTGTTAAAAGAGATACTCGTGAGGTTGGCCAATTTCTTATTTCTCATGCTAACACATCCATGTCTTTATCAGCTAAATTTGATCCTGAAAAATTTCGTGAGTTATTTACTGCAGCAGTTATAATGCATGAATTGCCATTTCAATTTGGAAAGTATATTGGTATTCAGGCACTTTTGTATTATTTGCATCCTGATCTACATATTGTCACACGAAATACTATTAAATCTGACTGCAAAAAAATATTTCTAAGAGAAAAAGGGAGAATAAGAAATATGTTGCAAGAAGCACCGAGAAGAATATGTTTGACATCTGACTTGTGGACATCTTTGAATACAGATGGGTTTATATGTTTAACATCTCATTTTATTGACAAAAATTGAAATTTACAAAAAAGACTACTGAATTTTAGTATAATGCCGCCTCCTCATAGAGGTGTATCAATAGTAGGGGTGGCAATATATGACCCGACCCGTGAACCCGATCCGAACCCGACCCGCAAATTTCGGGTATGGGTCATGAATTTTGACCCATTTATTAAACGGGTCGGGTGCGGGTTGGGCATAATCGGGTCGGGTAGGGTTCGGGTTGGGCATTTATCAAAAAATACTCTATAAACGGGTCGGGTCGACCCGCCAACCCGACCCATTTATTAATCGGGTCGGGTTCGGGTCATGGATTTTGACCCATTTAATAAATGGGTTGGGTTCGGGTTGAGGCTATTCGGGTCGGATTCGGGTTCGACCCGAACCCGACCCGCCGACCCATTTTGCCACCCCTAATCAATAGCAGAGAAAATTCAGAGTTTTTGGATTGATTGGAACATTAATGATAGAATCTTTTCAATTACTTTAGATAATGCATCCTCAAATGATACGTGTGTTGAGTTCATGCGAAATTATCTGAATTTCAAAAATGTGCTTTTATGCAATGAAGAATTTTTCCATATTAGATGTTGTGCACACATTATTAATTTGATTGTTTAGGACGAATTAAAAGAGATTGATGAGGTGGTTAATAAAATTCGTGAAAGCATTAAATATGTGAAAGGATCCCAAGCGAGAAAGCAGATGTTTTTTGAATATGTTTCTAATTGTTCTCTCAGTGATAAGAGAGGGTTGAGACAAGATGTTCATACAAGATGGAGTTCGACATTTGTTATGCTTGATAGTACCTTTTACTATCAACGTGCTTTTATGCATCTTGAGCTCAATGATTCGAACATTGTCCATCAAGGTATGAATGGGAGAAAGCAAGGAAGATTGGTCTATTTCTTTCTGTGTTCTATGACATAATGTGCATATTTTCTGGAACAAAGTATTCTACATCAAATTTGTATTTTTCCGCTATATTTCGAGCTTATGTAGCCATTATAGATCAAATGTCAAGTACTGAAGATTACATGAAGCGCATGGCTCAAAATATGTTTTCTAAATTTGAGAAGTATTGGTCCAAGTTCTATATGATTTTATCTATTGCTGTGGTGTTAGATCCAAGGCATAAATTAAATCTCATTGATTAGTGTTATAAAAGAGTTTATGGTGAACAAGCTAATGAAGAATTTTTCAAATTAAAAGAAAAATTATTTTAGCTATATCGTTTGTATGGTACCACATCATCTCAGTTTTAGCCAACTTCATCATCTTCATCACATAGAGGTTTACGAATAAATAGAGAAGCTCAAAATACTGAAATATCTTTGAAGATGACTGATCCTTTTGAGGTATTTCATTTCATTTTGTGTATTATTATTTTTATATTTGTTCTAGCATTTGTTATTTATAATTTTATTTTTTTTGTAAGATTATTATTGTGTTGAGCATGAAGAATCTATTCCACAAAAGTCACAATTAGAATGTATCTTGATGAGCGAAGGATGGATAAGAAAGCTAATTTAGATATCTTGGCATATTGGAAGTGTAATCAGTACAGGTATCCAGAAGTTGCTTCTATGGCACGTGATATCCTTAGTATTCCAGCATTTACTGTCGCATCAGAAAGTACCTTTAGTAGATCTGGAAGAGTGCTTGATCAATATAGAAGCTCTTTAACACCTGATATATTAGAAGTCTTGATGTGTAGTAGAGATTGGTTGCACGGACAATATGGTATATACAACACATTATTTCTATTTAATTTGATTCAATTCTTAAAAGTATTACTTGTTCAATTCTCTTGATTTATTATTGTATTTTTTATGTAGATTCTGCAAAAGAAGCCCTAGAGGAGATAACAAAAGACGTAATGAAGCTTAATGTTAATGAAAGAGACAGTAGCTCTATCTGTTCATCTTCAGTAGATGCAAATTGAATTTAATAGTTATTTATGATTTGGGGGAAATAGGCCTTGAGGCTTGAACAATTTTATTCTCATAAATTAGATTTTCAAATTGCATCAAAATATATTTTGGATGATATATTTTTATTTATAATATTTGCACTGCAGTTAATGTTATGTTTTATATTTAAGTTAATGTAATGTAATTATCCAAATGTGTTTTTTAATATTTGAATTATTATAATGTACAAAAAAAATTGCTCATGTATAGGTGTTTAGGGCCTTTAGTACACAGTTATCACGCATTTATCTACGATATGTCTTTTGGCTGTTGTGTGATTGCGTGCAAGTGTTGCATTTGAATTTAATTAATATGTTGTGCATCCGCTGTTCTTGATTTTGGGACTAATTGTTACTTGAAATGGACCTTTTGAATGTTGAAGTATTGATATTAGTGAATTTATATTGTGATTTGTAATTTCATGATTTTTTGTTTAAAGTTTATAGACACCTTTTTATACACATGTAGGTTATTTTGATGTTTGTTCTCCATCTAACAACTGATTATTTTCTTCCTTACATGTTATATGTATTTGCCCTTTAGTTGCTGCAGTGCTATGTGCTAGGCTGCTCACTTACTAAATGAGTTGACTGGTCGGGTCGGGTTACCCGTTTAATAATCGGGTCGGATATGGGTATTAGGATATGACCTATTTATTAAACGGATCGGGTTCGGGTTAACTATAAATGGGTCGGATCGGTTGGCGGGTTAACCCGAACCCGACCCGTCAACCGAAATTGCCACCCCTGCGGAGGGGTGAAGCATTTCAATACCACCAAAAATGGAAAAAAAAAAAATGAAGGTCAAGATCAAGTCAAAATAAACTATACTGATAATATGCTCAAATAGCATCCAACACAATAATAGAACCTTAAATGCCAAGTTGACAACATATCGTAGATTAAATCTGCATATTTTTTCCAAGCTTCAACATCCCTGGTTAATCCTATAAATTTTCCACACGAGTTTGTTTGATGATTAGTCAGGTTAATGGAATTTGATTGTAAGGGAGGGGGCAATCAATGGTACTGTTCAAGTTTTTGTCTTACTTAGACATATATATATGGTAGTAAATAACTATGAAATAGATTCTAACACAGTAAATTTGAAGAACTGCAGCATAAATTGAAGTTTATGAAGCTGACCTTAGCTGTGACAGAAGTAGTAGATGAAGTTCTTGGACTTCCATCTCTAGATAAGCTCACATCAGATTTTATTACTTCCAAGTCTCTTCGTAATGAACCATTCTCTCCACGCAATTTTAAAAGTTGTTCCTGCCATAAGTGAACAGAATTACTGATATACATGATTAAAGCAGAAGTTCAAGCTTCAATATTTTTTTTTTGGATAGAATCAAGCTTCACTACTGTTACTACTGAATACAAATATGTAAAAGTACTGATTATGTTGTATTATGTTGAGGAAAACAAACCTTGGACACACATACATATACTAATATTACATATATATGCTCACATATACATGTGTGTGTGTATATATATATACATACATATATGCATACATTTATATATAACTAACAAGTAACAAATATATCAGTGTACCTCTTTCTCCTTCAGTAAAGCAGCATAATTAAATGATAACGCCTTGATTTCAGCCTCAGATTCCTGAAGCTTCTGGATATCTGCCCTGTATTTTGCTATCTAAAACATTAAGGAAAGAAGGAAATTACAAAATAAGGGAAAGGAAAAGGCCAGGAATTTTTTTTGTTATGTAAAGAAAAAATGGATTATAGCAGGCTATTTAAGAAAACTTGCTAAAAACTACTAGGACAGTGAAAGCAACAGAGTAAAAAACGAAATATGAATATGGCTGTCATTTTCACAAACCACAACTCTTGCTCGATTAGGCTTTACAGTTATGATTACTCTCACATTATAAACATAACCATGCACCAAAATATACCTATTTCCTTCTGGCATTAACTGTTCTGACAATATCTATACATGAAGGCTAATCCAAGCCTAATAACAGGCAAAAAGGTACAATGGATAGAATCATGCGTGCAATCACACCATGTCAGTAAAACAGTATGAATAAAATGGCTTTAGATCACTCATACTAACAGATAGAGGACACTTTGCCAAGACTGTAAAGTGTTAGTCTCATTAGCATCGTGAACAGGCAAATTACACTAGTTAACAAACCACCATACATCCATGTCACTATCTTCTAATTATTGATGCTACCACATAATGTGCCAAAATTTATCCGTAGAGTATCACATAGCCAATCCCTTTTAAAATTTAAAAAGCAAAAGAATTCTGGAAAAAATATGGAGAAAGAAAATCAGCTGAATCCCAGAGCCCAATTAGGAAATCTTTCCCCCAGAATTTTGCTGCAAAATAGACCAGCCCTTGACCATAGATCAACAACAGGCATGAACAAATCCCAGAGCAGTTTAAACTCTAGATTAACTTCGAATGCTGGCATATATTTGCTTTAGATTCCAAACACCAACCACCCGCGCTACTAGAAGCGGACTCCGTCAATAATAAAAGTAATCACAGAACCTCGTTCCAGAGAGGCAAAGCTATTCTCCATGGTTGGAAATTTGGAATGGACAATAGAATAAAGGAATCACTAAACATAAACCAGCAGCATACCACTTCGTCGGTTCCATAACTGGCACCGTTAGCAGAAGGAGATCGAGGCTGCGGAGTGGACCGCGGCGAGGGCTGCTGCGAGATCCGGCGAGTGGAAGCCTTCCCATTTTCTCTGACCTCTTCCTCAGCAGCATCGAGGACCTCGTGGGCGATCCGAGATAGACTCTCCTTGTAACTAGCAATCGAATTCTGCATTCTGCGAACGCCGAATCCGGCTGGAACGCCGAAATCCAATTAGGGTTCCGGCGAATAGGACGGGAAGTTCGATGGAGAAAAGATTCAGAAAGCTCAGCATGCGTGACACGAACAAGGATCCTTCCAAATGAGAGCAGAAAAATTACTCTTCAAAAATTTCATAAAAATTTATACAGAAATTCAGAAATTTTCCTATTTATTTAATCAAGGAATTAGTTATATGTCAGATTTTTTTTTTTAAAACTAACTATTTAATTTAAGTAACATTTACTTGTTGAATATAAAAATTAAACTAATTTACGAATTTTATCATAAATCTCAAAATATTACAGATATCACATCTAAAACAGCAATTTTTTCGTTTTAAAATTCTGCAGTAAATTCCACCAGAAGATTTAACTATAATTAAATTTCAATAAAATCTCAGCCATTGATCGCATCATTTAACCATTGACCTTCATGTTAAGGCATCGCGGAGCTGCATTGGTTCCGGCAGCCACGTATTTACGCGAACATCACTCAGAGGGTAATTATGGATATGAAATTACCTGCAGGTTCAGGGTTCTGTCGTCGTCGGTTTCAAAAAGATCTGATGCCCGCTCGCGATGCCTGCATAAGAAGGAGATGCAAACAGCTGAGTGATGCTTGCGTGAATACGCTGTTGCCGGAACCAATACAGCTTCGCGATGCCCTAACATGAAGGTAGATCGTTAAACGATGCGATCAATGGCTGAGATTTTATTGAGATTTAACTATAGGTAAATCTTCTGATAGAATTTACTACAGGATATAAAAAATGAAAAAATAGCTATTTTAGAAGTGATATTTGTAATATTTTGAGATTTATGATAAAATTTGTAAATTAACTTAATTTTTATATACATCATATAAATATCCTTTAATTTAATAGTATGTTCAGATAATATCATCCTAAGTATTTTTAAATAAAAAAATAAGTAAAATTGATTTTCTAGATATCTTTCTACTAGTATTTAATTAAAATAATTAATTTATTTTTCTGATAAAATGAAATAATCAAATGTTACAGCTAAATTTTCCATGCCATTTAAAATATGTTTATAATTAATAATAATTTTAATTGATATTATTTGTCAGAGAGGAACAAAACGCATACCTCTCATTCTAAGCAAGTGCACTCCTTTTTTTTTTCAACACCTTTTCAATAAAAATTGTCTTTTGATAATATGAAAAAGGTTATCGTGAAAGTTAATAAACAGGATCGTCTTTTTAGTTCTCAACCAATCTTCAATAAAAATAAGTGTGAGCAAAATACTCAAAACTCAAAATTTGATTCAAAATTTACTTGTATTTCATTTAGTTTACACTACACTAGACTTAATTTTCTTATAATTCGAAATCAGTTCAATTAAAAAAATCAATTCAACTCATAATTAATTTAATATTATATAATTATATATACATAAGCTTTTTAAATATATATTAAAATGTTATATACATACACAATACACATATATATTTATATATATATAATCATATAAAAAATAATATATATATATATATATATATGTATAATCAATTCATAAATAAAAAAGATAAATAATAATTAAATTCCTCATATTTGCACTTCTATATATATATTCCTCTAATTTACAAGTTACATAAATTAGTTTATCTATTTGAATGAAATTATAGATAAGTCCTTTTAAAAATAAATGATATTTTTATAAAAAAGTAATTGAAGTGATTGGAATTTTTTTAAGTTTTCAAAAACTTTTGTTGAAAATGAAAAAGTTTAAGACCTTATTTGATTCGAGACAAGATTTTTGGCCAATAAAAATTTCAACTATAAAAATCAACTTTATTTTACATCCAATACAATAATAAATATTAAAATTAAAATTATTTCACATTTATATACTTTCTAATAATAAAATAAATATTTCTTTTATTAAACTTAAAAAATATTTTTTTTTTTTAATGTTCATAAAAAAATTCAAACCAAATAAGACCTAAATGTCAATGAAACTGACTGACAAGGCAATTTACTTCAAGGATTTTAATGAACTTGTAAAAATGATCTCAATTTGATACATACAAACCTCACGTCTGTTCTTATCTTTGAGTAGGATTCTAAAAACTAATTCATTATTTTAAATAATTATTTCAAATCTAACATAACTTTCAATTTTAAAAATTAATTTTACTTAATATCATATATATTAATAAAAAATAATTTTATTTCATATTACCTAAGTAATTTTATATTACACACAAATTCTAACACAATACCACCAACTAAAAGAAAAGTGCTTCATATTTTTTAAAACTAATCAGAGTGTGTGGACGTGAGATCAACAATAGCTGACGAAGCAACATATGCAACTAAACAATATCATTGTTGAGGAGAAAGGACATGATGCTTCGAATTCTTGTTACGTTAGGATTCTCGCTGCTTTGGTTTTTAAAAACATCGAACAATTGACAAACCGACAAATCACAAGTATGCTAAAAAAACCATTAGAGGAAAGCAATGCCGATTCAACAACTTCTACTAAAGTTCCGCGATAACCATTCATCACAATTTATTTGGGCTATGCAGCGATTAGATTGAGCGGTCGATAATGCAAACGACAGCACTCAAGTAGATGTGACCAACTTTTCTAATAAACTTGATCCCAAACTCCTAAAATTTAGAATAGAAAGAACTAGTTTAAACAAAAATATTGTTACTACTAAACTCAAAAGTCGTGTTAGTTTAGCGACAACAATATCAACTATCTAGAAAGCAAAGACCTTCGACAAATCTTTACTTAACGTGACATAAAAATAAGAAATGAACAATTTTATCATTTAGGCAACCTAAACTAGCCGACCCCACCAGGACGTTGGTTGTTGTTGTTGTTGTAGGCAACCTAAACTATAGACGTCACAAAAAAAGTCAAAAACGATGCATGAAACTCACTAGGACACTTAATGCCATGCCAAAATTCAGTATCTTAGGTTCGAGTTTGAATCATCTCAATGGGTTGACTCAGACGTTAAGTTCTAATGTTGCCAAATGCACTGTTGCCTCTTAAAAATAGTTAACAAGACGAGTCAAATGAGACCAACCATCATCAGTTTAGGTCAACCTGCTAGGCTCTTCGATCCTCATCCCGTCTAGCAGTTCTCATCAAAGAGCGCTTTATAGAACCCGAGGAATTCAGAACAACACCGTTACACCAACAGCAGCAGTTAGATTTCAAGTCGAGAAACACAACAGGAATCTCATTCATTGTGGGATCGAGTTTGATTCATCTTAAAAATTACAGAAGAATAACAAGTTGAAGTGAGCATACAATGATTTAATCACATGAGAACTGAAACCACAATTGATAGATAGCTCTAAACTATACTGTATAACTAAGGAACTTCGCTAAACATAACATGCACTTTGTACTGCATAATTTAAAAGAGCACACAACAAAGCGCAAAAATAACTAAACACCAGAAAGTGAATTTAACTAACAAGACACATATATAACTTCATAACAAAGCACCAAAATAGCTGAACACCTGAAAGTAGAGTTTCTCTAACAAGATAAATATATTACATTATAACACTAAGAGTAGCACCTGTAGCATCTTCTTACTGATGTTTCTTATCCTTTACTGATGCAGACCTCCTCGGAACCTTGGCCATGACCTTGGCTTGCACAAGGTTATAGTGCCTCTTCATTTCTGCCAAGGACTTCTCCGCAAAGGAGTCTACTTTGTCGTCGTACTTCTCGTACAGGACGGGCACAGTGTGCAGCAGGATGAACGCTATAACCGCAAGAATTGTGGTTATACGTCAGCACAGAGAAGACTTGGAGATACTCAAAATAGGAAATGAAGAAATAATGTTTATGAACTGCAATTACCCACATAGTATTATTGGTTCAAGGAATTAGTATAGAAAATATAGGTAGGTCAAAAGCAACTTGATTCAAGAGAGGTTTAGATGAGCTAGTTAACACTAAAGGTAGCATTAAACATGAGTAATTAATGAAATAGGATAAATAAAATTGAACCCAAATTGTTTGGTTCATCCTCGCCTTCTTGAAGACTGAAAATTGGATGATGAAAACAATGATGGTGGATTACCTATATAAATGAGAGTCAAGAAATCGCAGGAACTTCCAAGGAAGGAAAGGAACCATAAACCTGCAACGACCTGTGAAGATTAACACATTATCAGGTCTCTTAGGCATGATATTCCTAAAGTTATTTCTTCGGATCTAAATAAGTATGAGATTGTAGGCAATACTAAAAAGAAACAGTTAATTAAGAACCAATGAAATTGCTCATACAGCAAGAAATTTCTTCAGATCCCGTCCAACCACAATGTCCCTCAAAACAGCAAAACCTCTATTTATCTCATATCTCACAGAAAGGGCAATGTCCAATGCCAAATCCTCGGGAACGCTCACCTCAGGAATGCGAGGTGGTGACCTACCAAGGAGAGGTAATGTCATATAAAAAGATAATGAGACATAAAAAAGAAAAAAAGAAGAAAGAAAAAAAGAGATTGGGCTAACTTGTTGATAAAGGTGGTTGCATTTGACCAAAGGAACAAGATGACCAATGTGAAAATGAGGCCATAGCTAACCAGAGTGACCAAATGATAGTCAAAAAGTTCAAACAGAACCCAAATCGCATTAACCAGACCGAGAACACCAGCAGAAACTTTCTTGTTCCTCCAAAGAAGAACATCAGCAGCTACATTACCAAGAAAGGAGAAGCTTAGAAAAGTATATCCCATATGCCAAAAGGTAGGTTCAGCAAAGCTAAATCACCAAAGATCCACAGCTAATAGTTTTGTCAATGACAAAAAATATAAAGATCCACGGCTAATCGTAGTAACTTCTCAAGCTCCTTCGTTCACAAAGGCATTTTAAGGCCTGTTTGTTGACTGTTAACATCATGAATAAGTAAAAGGTTGTATCACCTATGCTGGAAGAAGCATAACTTATCATCAGTGTAAAATACTCTAAATTTTCATATACAACGTGTATATATGTGTGTATATATATATGTATGTTTTCAAGTATGAACCCTGACATCATGATCTTTTAGCTACAGGCAAATGTTTATAAAGAATTGAGTCAAACTTTTTCTACAAAAATTCCTTAACTGTAGATCATCATCAATGATCTTGATCTTTCCCTTATACAGTTACAAGGTTTATTACGAAAACAAGAGAGGATGAAAGATGTGTGTATACCTAAGTGCGTACACACACACATGTATATGCATGAGTAAATCAAACAATAAAAATTTTATCCTATTCAGATTTACTAATAAACCTAATATTCACAAGCTACTACTGAAAACCAAAAAGTATAATAAACTATTTTTTTAAGGACATTTTAACATCTACTAAAATTCTTTACTATGTTTCCTTGCAATGCGAGGACATCAGCTATTACATGACAGTATTTAAAATTGTCACAACTAGAAATGTTGGGTTTGCTTCAACGATTAGGTTATGAGTAGTCTACAACTTGGGGCATAAAGAAAATTTTGCAAAGCATCTAATGAAAGCTTGAATGCAATGGAAACTAGTGGAAGCCTAAAACATGTTATTATCTAAATCTAAAGAATGCATCTTATGTATAACCAAGTTTATGGCCAAAGTGTGACATGTTAGCCCGTAAGTACTGTGACGAAGCGGCTATTGCTCACCCAACAAGATCGTACGAGGTCACAATTCAAACAGAGGTTGATTTTTAATTTTGGTGATTACCTGTCTTTACATTCTTTGTGCAAATAGTTAATTCATTTAAGAGAGCACCAAAACTACAAGCTCCCTTTATGGCCTTATTCTGGTAATAAGATGTCCTCAGAAGATCGAAGGCTTCTTTTAGACTCATGCGTGCTAGTATTCCAGGCATAAGAAGACCTACTTTTTCTAAAGTTGGATGATTCTTCTTAATGAACTCCAATACCTTTTTATCTATCTGAAATCCTTGTTTCTTAAGTCCATTCAATTTTTTGATCACTAATTGAAATTTTTCAACATATTTATCTCCTTTGCACAACAGGTCATGGCTATTTATGAATAAATATATCAAAAATAACCAAAACTTGAAATTTTTAATTAGTTTCAGGAATTCGGTTCTTGAGTGTAATATTGCGAGTTTAGATATACATATACTACTCATAACTCCTAATGAAACTTGCAATCCAGTAGCAATTAGCAGATGCCTGAAAATTAGAAAATAGTCAAATACTATCTTGAAACCATGAGACAATTTATGTATATTGGTTAATTTGATTTCAATCCTATTAACAAAAAACACTTTCAAGGTTCTTTCATCTCCCTTGCAAAGAAAGAGCTATAGACACCTACAAAAGTAGAACATTTGCTTAAATGCCACATCCATTCATCCATATATCCATTCATATGTGGAAAGTAGGTATAGTTATTATGTTTTAAATTTAATGAATATTTTTTGAAAATTAGAATATAGTCTAGGTGAAAAACTATGAAAAGCCGTGAGAGCAGTCAAAAAAGAATTAGAGATGGTTCACATCATCACATGGTTAATAGCATTACAAAAAATAGGACATCAAGGAATAAATGTCTGAAATTAGTTCTTTGCCATCACCACAAACAATTAACAACCTAGAAAATGTGAAAAAACAATTGAAATGAAAGAGCAGAAGAAGTTTAAAGCATGGCAAAGAAAGGAAAAAGATTGGCACAAATAGCTTAAAATTTTCAAATAGAAACAGATGATCTTTGATTATTTTCAAAAAATTATAGTTTCATGCATTAATATTTTCAAAAGGTTCATGCAATAATATTTTCAACATTTAAGTTTTAGCTATGTGGAACAGTCCTTACATGCAACCTGCTAAAACCATTTCCACCTTCCTCTAATTGTTACATGCATATATGAGCTCTTTGTGGCTTGCACAATTGTTATAATGCTAGGAGGCGGATGTAGAAAAGGTCTTAGCTTATAATATGTGTTAAATCTCTGGTTATCAATTGAAGCAAAAGCTTAAGCTGATAAGCATAGCCCAGAAATATTTTTATATTTCTACATTTTACGGCATCAATTCAATATAGGTCTATTTCTTTTTTATTTCAAGAAATAATTAGGGGTCACCAGGTTAAAACTTGAGACCTCTAGCTCTCAAACCATGTTAAATTTCTAGTTACCAACTGACCTAAAAGCCTAAATAGTTAATGGTTTCCTAAGAATATTGTTATATTCTTACAATACGGAATACCCTATGCACTCAAAAATCAATCATGCTTGAAAGTTTTAAACTTTCAAGGACGTGCGAAAACACTTTATCGGATTCAAAGTTCAAATACAAAAACGGAACAAAACAAGGAAATTTTCCATTTCAATAGTTCAAAGACAAAGCTAGCTAGGGTTTATGAAGGGTTTCAACGAGGAAAACAAAGTAGATTGAAAAACAGGAGCGATCCATACGCTTTCCGCCACCTAAAACCTGGTGGACAGGCTTCTCCCTCCCAAAAAGACGATAGATTCTGGACTTCACTGCGAAGGACGAGGGCTCCGGTCTCTCGCTGTCCGAACCCGAGGAAGAGCCATGACTATGCACCTGATCAGCCAGCTTCTCCGTAACAGACTCCTTTTCCCCCCTGGGAACCGATTCCTCCGCGTGCTCCGCCATCGCTTCCGCAGAGAACCGACTCTCTCTCTCTCTCTCTCTCTGCGCCACTGCCGTCGCAGTACGGCTTCGGAGAAATAAATCGTATCTCCTGGCAGATGAAGAGGCGCGATCGCCGCCGTCGGATCAGAAAGCAGCTGGCCGCGCGGGTTTTCGTGGACCGGGGAAACCAGCACTGAACCGGGCGGTTTGAAGCAAGGAAATGTTGACGGCCGTCAAAACGTTGACGGCGACTGGTCCCCAGGCCTTGTAGCAGTGGCACCGGCGAAGTCGTATATCCGTCACCGTCCGTTAACTTTTTTCGCTTTTTTGTTTTTTTGAAAATATTATCCGTTAGCTTTGGCGCCGCGTGGCTGCCACTGCCTCATCTTGTATACGTGTTTGGCTGCGAGAAAGACACGCAGCATCCTTGGCTGAGCGGCCAGCTATTCGTTTTTTAATTTTTAATTTTTTTTTGTTTTTTTTGTTTTTTGAGAAGAGCTATTCGTATTTTTTAATTTATATGGTCATCAGCATTGGGATGATAACTTTTATTAAATTCTTTTACGGGCATAAAATATTAAAATTGTGAGCTGCCCGATCTGTCATTGAAGGGTATTAATATGGATCCAACATAAAAAATTGATCAAAAATTAAATTAATCTTAGATTAAATCAAAATTAATTCAATCTAAATGAGCTGATTAATAAGCTAAAAGTTCAGCTCGGTAATAATTTCGAGCTAATTTTGAACCGGGGCAGGCTCGGCTCAATCCAACTTTAAATCAACTCGAATTAAAATATATTTTATATTATAATACACATATATTATATATGTATATAATATATATTAAATAATATATATATGTTATATAATATATATATTATATAAATTGAGCCGATCTCGAGCCAGATCGAGTTAAGCTTACACGGCTCGAGATCGGCTCAAAAAAAATTGAAATTTGTTACATTTTCGAGCCGCTCGAAATGAATCAAAATCGACTCAAAGTCGAACCCAATTGAGCTCAAGTCGATTTCGAGTCGGTCGAAATGTTATCAATCCGATTTCGAGCCGATATTGACTCGGCTCAAAATCGGATCGGTAACACCCCTATCTGTTATGAGATGGACTTGAGTTAGCTATACAACACGAATCTTTATTATACATTTTTAATAACTAATTTATAAATTTATCTATTATAATTTATAAATTAGTTATTAAATTCAAATAATATTTTTCTAAAAATATTTAAAGCTCAGAATTTAAAAATCAATAATAAAGGTCATTTTTTTAAATAAATGAAATTAACACAACATCATTTTTATACAATTTTTTTTTAAATCTAATTATTTTCTTTCATTATCAAATTACAAAAGTCAAGCGAGTGGGGCTGAGTAAGGGCCTATTTGGGTGGGAATCAAAATCAGGACTAAAATAATACTAATTTAAAATAATAATAATAATAAATAAATTTTTTAAATTATTTTACACAAATTTTAATATAAAAAATATTATTTTATTTCACATACTCAATAATTTTCAATAAAAATATCAACTTTATTTCACGTCATAGACCAAAATACTAGATTCTAATATTTTGGTATAGGATGTGAAATAAAGTTGATATTTTTATTGAAAATTATTAAGTATGTGAAATAAAATAATATTTTTTATATTAAAATTTGTGTAGTATAATTAAAAAAATTTATTTATTATTATTTTTATTTTTTTTTAAATTGGTATTATTTTGATCTTGATTTTGGTCCTTGCACCAAACAGGGCCAGAGATATGATGAAATTTTAGTGAGATTCTCAATTCTAATGATCTCCTCCACCCTCCCTTTTTTTATCTCACTTCTCTTTTTCTTTATGCATTGCTTTGTAGACAAGCTGAAAATCAGCACCATCTAATAATCCCTATTAGATCCCTGTAAGGCTGTTATGCTCGGCTCGAAGTCGGCTCGCTCGAAATTTTTACGGCTCGAAATCGACTCATTAGTCGAATAGTTTCAAATTCGAGCCGGCTCGGCTCGAATGGGCTCGACTTCGAGCCAGCT
>JAEMOT010001890.1:0-31689 GCA_019297695.1 Apostasia ramifera | reverse complement strand
TCGACTCGATTTCGATTCGATCCAAAATCGATTCGATTTTCGATCGATTTTCGATCTTCGATCTAAATTAACAGCCTTAGATCCCTGAATCATTTGAACATAGAATTAGGCGAGCTTAGGTTGGCCTCTTCTTTGCTGTCAAAGATAGAGAAAGTACTGCCTTGTCGAAGTGTTGGTCGTTGTCCTCTCGTCTCGCCCTATGGAGTGAAAGGAGAGAGAAAACATAGAGAATGGAAAGCGAGAAAGGGAGGGTGAAGAAAGAGGGGCGGATTAAAAGATCATTTCCTATGTATTTGATGACATTTGTGGTGGAAGGACATACGTTAGCTTGTGAGTTGAGAGCAGAGTACGAGTTTGCGTTAACTCGGCTTGTTTAGCATGCAGAGAGGTTATTAGTTTTAGGTACTCAAAAACTAAATTGATCGCCTTTATGCAAAAAATTAATGCCATCTATAAAATCACATATTTTACTTTTTTAGTCTTTATGGTCTGTTTGTTTGTAAGATTTAATTCAATAAGATTAAAATTAAATTTGAATAGAGATATTTTTTTATTGAAATTTCTGAATAATATGAAATAAAATTAGTTATTATGTTGGAATATACAAGGAATGTGATATAAAGTTAGTTATTATGTTGGGATATGTGAGAAATGTGATATAAGTTAATTATTATTTCAATAATGTGTGTAGTATATGAAATAAAATTAATTTTTAATATTAAATTTTATATGTGATGTGATATGTGAGATTAAAATTAAATCAGATTAATTTTTAACAGTTAAATTGACGGAGCCTTAAAAGACAGCTATATCAGCAGTGAGCCCCACTCAAGAATGATGTGGTGCCCACCCATAGGTCAATTCAGTCAACAGAGCTAAATAATTTTTCATTTTACTGATAAGGTGCTTCTATTCAGTTCTCCATTTGACTGAATTGACCATTTTGCCCTGTTTTTGAATCTTTGAGGGGACTTCCTAATTACAGCTGTTACCGATCCAATTTCGAATCGAGCCAATACCTGCTCAAAATTGTATTGATAACATTTCAATTGACTCAAAGTTGATTTGGTTTGACTTCAAGCCGGCTCGAGTCGATTCCAATCAACTTCGAGTAGATTTCGATTTATTTTTGAGCCGGCTCGAAAACGAATCGAATCTCTTTTTTTTTAAGCCGATCTCAAGCAGGGTAAGCTCGACTCGATCCGGCTCGAGATCAGCTCAATTTATAAAATATATATATTATATAACATATATATTATATACATATATTATATACATATATTATATATATGTATTATAATATAAAATATATTTTAATTCGAGCCTATTTCAAGCTGGATCGAGCCGAGCCTACTCCTGCTAAAATTCGGCTCGAAATCAATATCAAGCCGAACTTTTGGCTCGTTAGTCGACTCGTTTAGATCAACTCAATTTCGATTCAATCTAAAATCAAATTAATTTTTGATCGATTTTCGATCGATTTTCGATCTTAAGTCCATATTAACAGCCTTATTCCTGATGAGAGCCTTTGCACTATGGCTTCAAACTTTTGAATCTTCTCTTGAGAGCTTTGAGTCATTTAAAATTAGCTCTTTTTGAGCAAAATTTTTAATTCAAGCTTAGTGCATATAATAAAAAAAAAATATTTACATATTTTATGCTTATGATATTTATGATATTCATGGACACATATGTGTATATATATACGTGTATATATATATATATATATATATACATAGTAAAAAAATTATAGAGCTATATACACATAAAAGATTATTATTTTATTAGAATAATTACCTATATGTCACATTATTTCATTTTATTTATGCGTTATTCATCCATTCTTAGTTAATTACGTTATTCACACTCAAAATATTATAAAATCTTACATACACACAATTAAGTTAAAATTTAGTCAAAATCTATTTGAAAAAAATATATTTCGTTAGTAAATTATTAAAATTACATTTTTACCCTTAATAGTACTTTTTTTTTTCCTCGATGTCACACTAAAGCGCTGATCTGTCCTAGAATCAATTCACGTCGCGGATGTTTCCTTCCCTTACCACAACTTAAACATCAAAATTTTAAGATTTTCACTCAAAATATATTTAAATATCCTTAAAATAATATGATGAACAGTTCAGATTTTTTGTAACCTAACTATAGTTAGGTTATTGAAAAATTATAATTACTCATTATAATGAAAACAAGTGAAAGTGTGTGTATGTAAGATTTTATAATGTTTTGAGTGTGCATAGCGTAATTAACTAAGAATGGATGTGTAACGCATAAATAAAGCAAAATGATATGACATGTAGGTAATTATTTTTATTTTATTTTTCGCTATCAATTGTAATTACTTATTCATCAGTCTTAATAGATATTGTACCTTTAAAATCAAAGATTTCAATATTACAGATTATTTTCTTCTGAATTCTAGAAATTGTCCATTTATTCAGCTCTTCTTCATTAAGAGAAAATTCTATTATTTCTAAATTTTTTATATTATTTTTAGAGTTTTTAATTGAAAAACTTCCTAAACCTCTTTTTGAGGTTATTGAAGCCACTAACCGAGAAACCAGGGTTCTCTAATTTATATTTCACTTTTATTTAATCATCTTAAGAGATTATTTTGAATTTAACAAAAATAAGGCTGTTAAAATGAATGAGTGAGTACACATAAAAAAATAATATAAGAAATAAGTATATCTACGAGAAAATTAGAGTGATCTCAATTAAAAATAAGTTCAGAGAAAATTGGCTTAGATGATTTGAACATACAAGTTATAGATCGATAGAAACTTCAGTAAAAAAAAATTGAATCATTGCAGCTTAACTATATGACAAGAGAAAGAGGAACATCAAAAATGATAAAACCAGAAACTATAAATAATGATCTTATATATTTAGAGATAAATAAAAAATTTATCTAGCTGACCACACTTAATAGGATTTTAGATTTAATTTATTATTGTTGTTATATTTTGTTCAATAATAAAATCTATTGTTCATGGTTAGTCCGAGGGTATAGACTACAAACCTACGTCACATGTATCTTACTGTTAACATTTGTCACTACTACTATCCCAGATAGTATTTTTCTGTGGACACTGCTTAATGTGCTACCGCTTGAATGATGCAGAAATACTTGATTGTTTGTCAGACTCGTGGTATTGACTTTCAGTCATTTGCTTTTGACACGTTTTCATTTTTGAATCGTGCATAACATTTTTGAAATGAAAATCAAATTATGAGGAATTTAGTAGCCGCTTTTTTGTCGTCCATCATATTAGCTATTCAAAAAAAATTGCAAACCCAATTATTAAGATATATGTAAGACATAGATGCTTTTTAATTTATCGTAATACTGATTAGTTCTAATGCATATATAAATATATATATAACAAATTTCATTATATAAATCAATACGAATTTAAATTTTTACTTTATTTATGTAATATAATTTTATGTAAATAACTTTCATTAACTTAATTATCTCACTTTTGTATTCTATATTGTGATGCAATATTTTATAAGAATATTAAAAATTTTATTTTAAATTTTTTTAATAAATGAATATATAATATTTTTTTTGATATTTTTAAGATTTTCAAATTAAGAGGTAAATAAAGTATCTTAAAAGAATGTTATAGGCTTATAGCATAATAAAAATGTCAAATTTAATTTTAATCAAATCATATCCAATAAATCAAATTTGATTCACTGGATTTGATTTTCGATTTTTAACTGAAGATTCATGATCATAATTATAAGAGACATGTTGGCGTTTTACACAATAAATTTAATAGGGGCATTTACATACATATTCTTTAATTCATCTTAAATTATATATTAAATTTATTATTTTTTAATTTTACAACTTCACCCCTAAATCATCCAAAAATAATAAATTTAAGCCTTTCTCAAGATTTCTAAAAAATTATTTTCGTTGATTATAATTATTTAGATGCTTATTACCAATAATATATATATAAAAAATAGTATAAATATATTTGTAAATATATGTACTCTACTAGTTTTCATTATTAGAAAATTTGAGGGGTAAAATTGTAAAATTAAAAAATAAGAAATTTAATATATAATTCAAGATGAATTAAGAAATATATATGTAAATATGTCAATTTAATATTATTTAACTAAAATATCAAAATTACCTATGATGTTTATCTAAAATTGTTATTAAAATCATAATGAACAAACTTTTTAAACTTTTTTCGTGTAACTATAAATAGTAAGAAATCGAGTAGATTCGAAATAACGCTCGAGCTTTGAGATTATTTCATATGACATACCCGACATGATATTAATTATTTTTTTGATATCAAATTTTAATTTCTTTTAATATAATTTAGTTTTTGGTGTATATTAATTAATTTTATTGTTGGTCATCATGAGTTAAATTAAACTCCTCTCTACCACTCGAAGCACATCGTGGTTCCGCCTCTCGTTGCGACGCCTCCGTCAGCGATCTCCGTCTCGCCGGCTCTCCCTCCACAGCCATTGCCTGCAATAAATGCAGTAGCTGGGAAAACCCACCATCGCCCCAGTCGCCAGCGCTAGCCAATACCAAATAACCCGTAGAAAAACAATTTGATCTGCCCCCTTTCGATCATGCAACAAAACCCACTTCCCCTTCCCCTCCCGGAATGTCCTCATCCTCCTCCTCCGCCGCCGCCGCCACCATCAACCCCTCTTCACTTGCTCCGCCAGCTGGATTCTCGTCCTCATCGTCCATTACAGCTTCCAGGCCCCATTCCCCTTCGTCGTCTTCCTTCCTGCAGAACCTCAGCAATCTGGGTTTAGGGTATGCCATCGCCATCGCTATCGGCCTCCTCGTCCTCCTCTGCACTCTCGTCCTCGCCTCATACCTCTGCTGCCGGGCATCCTCCCGCCGCCGCCGGGGCCTGAATCCTAGCTACCCAGCGTTAGCTGCCTCCGGCGGCGTCGTCCTTCCCCGCATCATCTTTGTGGCCGAGGACGATGAGGAGGAGGGGCGTGACCGCGATTCCAGCGCCGCGGCGGTCGGGGGGCTCGACCCGGCGGCTATCGCGACGTACCCTAAGTTCCTGTTCTCTGCGTCGGCGGCGAAGGGGGAGGGAGACAGCACTTGCCCCATCTGCCTGTGCGACTACAGGGAGGGGGAGATGTTGCGGATGCTGCCCGATTGCCGGCACTGCTTCCATTTGATGTGCATCGACGCTTGGCTCCGCCTCAATGCCTCCTGTCCTGTATGCCGGAACTCTCCCATGCCGACTCCGGTCTCCACCCCACTCTCAACTCCACTCTCTGAGGTTGTTCCCCTCTCTCAGTTCGCCTCTGATCGCCGGAGAAGGTGATTTCCAGATTCTGCCTAAGCTTGTAGTTCTGCTGCTTTTTTCTTCTTCTCTCCTACTTATATGCTCTTATTGATTGATCTGATACGAGGGTCTGAACTAAAATTTTGTTGATGTCTCGTTCATGTAAGTCATTATTTATATCTGCTTCATCTGTCTTACTCTTTGGATTCTTGTATTTGTTACCAATATAGTTTTTAGGAAGCTTCTGTATATACATCACGAATAGCTTAAATATCGAATTTTTATGAACTGACAAGCGTGCTTCTCTTCTTCTCTCTCTCTCTCTCTTTCTCTCTCTCTCTCTCTCTCTCTCTCAGTCTCTCTCTCTTTGTTTTTCCTTATAGCGCAAGTAAATTTCATACTGTTTACACAAACACATTGCCATGGCTGCGTTTGGATGTACCTTACATTTAAGCTATGTTATGCTAAACTGACCAACAGATGGCTCGCACTTAGGCAGCTTAACTTAAAAGTTAACCCACTTAAACTCTCTGCACTTTCCAACTCCCTAGCTTGAGGAGGTGCTCGGATGAGCTTCTACTAGAACAGTTAAGCACTTAACTATCTATTTAAGCTGCTTAAATCTAAGCTATCTGGTGGCCATCTTAAAAAGCTTAAGGAAGCATTTAGTTCAATGTTATCTAGATAAAATAAGTGTTTATTTTGATAATATGTGTAGATAACTTTATAAAAATTTATAGAATTGTCACTCAAAAGATGAGATAACATGATATAATATCATGAAAACATTGAATCAAATGCCACCCTAAGTTTATTGCTTTTTGATGGTTGGGTACTTCCATCCGATCTTTGCCAAAAGAAAAATAGTTAAGCCAAAATCAGTCAGCATAAAGCTTTAGGACGACCAAACATTTTTTTTTGTGTGATCGGCTTGAAGCAACATCTTGTACTTAAGCTGCTAAAAAACTCAAGTCTCTTACATGCTTAAGCAGCTTAGATCCCGTAAGTAAGTTAGGCTTGTTTCCAAATAATGCAACCAAGGTTTTTTAAGCTGTCTAATGTCAGTTTGTAAAGCTTAGCTTTTAAAAGGTATGCTTCTTGAGTCTAGAAAAGAATTTGGCAATACATTTTCCTCAAGCGGCTTAAAATTTATGTTAAGCTACCTTAAGGGCCTGTTTGGCACGGAGACCAAAATAAGGACAAAAATAGTACTAGTTTAAAAAACAATAATAATAATAATAAATAAAATTTTCTAATCATTCTACACAAATTTTAATATAGAAAATTATTATTTTATTTCACATACTCAGTAATTTTTAATAGAAATATTAACATTATTTCATGTACTAGACCAAAATAATAGAAATATAGTATTTTGGTCGAGGATGTGAAATAAAGTTGATATTTTTATTGAAAATTATTAAGTATGTGAAATAAAATAATATTTTTTTATATTAAAATTTGTGTAGAATGATTAGAAAATTTTATTTATTATGATTACTATTGTTTTTTAAACTAGTACCATTTTGGTCCCCGCGCCAAACTGGGCAGAAGCTTAAATAGCGCAGCCATGCACAGTTTTAGTTTAGCGAATCATACTGGGCTTTAGCAACTTAAAGAGGCTTAAGGTGTGAATGTAAACCATCTCTTGAGTATTTGGAGCACCCAAATGGTCTAGCTTTAAGTAGCTTTTGCGACTGGCTCTGTTTGGCAACCACTTTGTAGCAGCTGAAAGTTAAATTTAAATTGCTTAAGCATGAAAACCATCCAAACAACTTTTAGGCTTTAAACAGTTTGAAATTTTCAAGCTGCTTAAAATCATTTTTAAGTTTCTTAAAATACTAGCCGTGAGAAAGATAACTTAAATTTTAAGTTGCTTCAAAATATAAGCTGCTTATACTTAAAATTAAAGGTGTTACCAAATGGAGTTAAAGAGTTTAAAATGGTCGGATAAGCTTCTTGTGATAACTTACATAGTTTTAGCCATTTTCCTCCTCTCCTTCTCAGTTCTTCACTTCCCCCACTCTTCTTATTGCACACCATTGTCACCTCTCTTTAGTGATCATATTCACTTTTCAGGTTGTTTTCTTTGCAATCTATCCTGGCTAGAACTTCTTTCAAACCCTAAATATCTTCTATTGCGCATATGTAAATCAATTTATTTCTATTTTCCATTTTGCTTTAGTAAATTTGTGAATATATATATAATAGATCTACGACAGAAATGTTTTTAGCTACAGATTTTGTCAGCAAGATGTCAGCTTAAAGCCATTTGAACTACCCAATAATTTTTTCACTTCAAGCTTTTTTAGTCAACCGATTTGAACTTTAAACTACTTTTTCCTAACATACCTCTATAGTAAATTTGCTTAATTCACATAATCTCAATCTGCTATCAATCTGAATATGAACTCCAATCTCAATGTAACTCATGGCTCTGTTTCCCCTCACACATATATATAGTTAGAAGCTATGAGTCATTATATTCTGTATCAAAAATGATGTCATATAGAGTATTTATTGGTTGAACTTTATGAGCCAATCCTAAGATGAGCTCGCCTACCAGATGGGTTGCTTTTGATGGCCTTTTTGCAGCCTATCGCCTATTATAAAGTGTGCATCTTGTGAACAAAAGGAAGTTTTTCATGTCAACTTGTCACAGAAGAATTGACTTGGCTGATAGAAAGTTTGAGGTTATAGGAGAAGACGAGCAAAATTACATGCATGAAAACACTATTTAGATACATTATGCTTCTAAATCTCTTGGTTTTTAATTTATCCAATAATAACAATTAAGTTTTTATTCCGCTAAGTGAGGTCAGCTAAGTATATAAGATTATTTTTTATAGTTTTTTTATCATGTTGTTTTGATCTTGTTCTTCCTCTTTTTATATGAATAAAATATAATAATTCAGTTTTTCTTATTGGAGCTTTTATCAGCATACGATTTATATGATTAAACTATTTATGTGACGCCCGTGACCGAAGAGGGTGGGGGAGTGATCGTCGGGTGATGTCCTAAGAGAAAGGAATCACTGAGGCAAAGTGCGGCTCCTGGCAGGCTTTTAGGCCAAATAATGAGTGGTGAGAGGGGCGCAGGAATGAATCGTCTCACATCGAAAAGGGAGGGAGATCCTGAGATATATAAGTAGATAACGTGATCTCAAATGGTGAGGCGTCTTTTGGGACAAAACCGTGAGGCTAGTGATGGAAAACTCTGTAGTTAAGCGTGCTTGGGCTGAAGTAGCACTGGGATGGGTGACTTCCTGCGAAGCGCTCATGTCACGCAGTTTTCCTAAAACCAAAACGGACAATACCTCTACATTGAGATCACGAGATGTTACATTTTAAGTCGACTATCTCTAATGACAATCTTTGCCATCCATCTCTGTCTCTAAGATTTAATTCTAGTTGTTTGATGCTTGAGTTTCACCTTTCTTTCTACGTTCTTCGTCTCCGGCCTTCGGTGAGACTGTCAATATGATGATGTTAGTAGATTGCTTTAGGGTTTCTGATGCTATTGCTGTTAGGTTGCCATGTGGTTCGACTCCATTTCCCTGTTATCACTGCATCATGGTCCCAGCATGCCACCATGGCCGCATGGTCCAAAATTATTAAAAAAAAAATATTATGCAAATTTAATAACAATTCAATAAATTGGTCAATTATGATTTAAGGCTTTAATTAACTGGATACAGTGAATTAGCAATTCACTAACTAATGAATTAAAATCTTAAATATTAATTAATTAATGAGTAAATTACATTCAGATCTCTGAGTTTAAGACTTAATAACGCACAGATCGGGTCTTGAATTTTAATAAATTATTGAGTTCTTTTTATTTTTTTATTATTAATTTTTTTTTAAAATTATCATTATACCCCTCCCCCTTTCTCTCCTCCCGATCCCCGCGCACGCGCGTGGCCCCAGCGGTTCCGGGGGTCGCGCGGTCTCGCACGAGAGCGGCAACTGCGCAGCTTGTGTGTTATTAAACGTTAAATTCAGGGACCTGATTTATTGATTAATTATTAGAAATGTGTAATAAAACTCTTATGAAATTGTTAAATAGAATGTTTCATCTTAGAAACAACAGTTGACACACTTTTTTTGAAATTCAATTGACACATTTCTTTGGTAACACATCGAAGTAGTAGGTAGTTGATGAAGTTAAATTTAAAGATTGAGAGGTGTAATATGAAACTATTATTATGTCTAAAATTTTCCATTTTGATTTTTTTTTTTGACGAATGTGTGGATTTGAAAATTAATATTTGTATTTTGGAAAAGAAAATTGGGTTATCAATAAATAATTTGAGATGTGAATTTGAGATATGATTGTTCCATAATCAACTTGATATAAGATTCTCGAAAAAAAATACTTTGCAACTATATTAGGGACTACATGTCGAGCTTTCGGCTCTCCGTTAAGACTCTCTAGTGATCTCTTCAAGCTATGCACAACTCGATGTTATGGTTTTACCAATCGAGTTTTTCACATAAAATATATTTCACCTCTTCTTTTCTACTTTTTTACATTGTCCTCTTAGAGGACTATCCACTATCATCGAAAATCAAACTAATTTCGGAGTTACTGGCCTTACACTCGTTACATAGATAAATTAGAAAACTTAAGTGATCAAGGCATTACGCATTATACTAGTATTAAAACGTATGTACCTTGTTTTGAGTTGTTGAGCTTTTCAAAAGATGCCTTTGCCGTTAATTTCTTGAAGTCAGTTAGTTTGCACTTGGTATACACTCGCCACTTGAACTAATTTTATCTCGCATCTTTTATTTTACAATGCAACGATTTGTTTCTTTTAACGTTATTTTGGATGACATTAATGTGTTAATGAATTTTGTTTAATTTATTTGGTATGTTGTTTTTGATTTTTTTTTTGATAAAAAATAGGGTAAACTGCACAACGGCCCCTGAGGTTAGAATGACGCTGCAAATAGGTTCTATATTTTGAAAAACCTAGATTTGGGTTCCCGAGTTTGTATTTGCGCTGCCGTTTGGTCCTACGTCTGAAAGTTGCTAGTTTTTACCATTTTATCCTCAGATTTTTTACTCATCCTTTACATTATTTTAAAGTATTTCGAGAGAGTTATAAGGGCATTTTGGTTCATATAAATATGATTAACAGTCAAATTTAACTGTTAGTGTCTAATTGGAAAAGCGATATTTAAACTAAGGGACCAAATGACAACTCAAACACAAACTCGGAACCCAAATCTAGGCTTTTCAAAATGTGAGATTTATTTGTAGCGTCATTCTAACTTCAGGGGCCCTGTGCAATTTACCCTAAAAAAATATATTCATATCTGAAAGAATAAATTACATTTGATGACAAAAAATTCTTTCCTCTTTTTTTTTTTAACTGATAACTGATAACTGATAACTGTAAGTTAACTTTCATCTGAAGTTCTGATTTTAAAACAAAACACAATTTAAGGGGAATTAAGGGATGAAGTTTGCATCCTTGGTAAGATTGTTCCGCAGCTTTTGCGATTGTTGAAAGTCGCGATAGAATTTCAGTTTATCTGCAATATTTCTTGTCCTAAGTAGAAGTATTATTTGCTTTACTTGTAAGAAATTGTGTGATTCGTGTACTTTCTAGAAGATCATTAATTAGTACTACTCTGACTCAAATAAGCTTAACTAAGAAGTTTCTCATCACTACTTTTGCGATTTTGTCTTAAAAATTGCCTTCACAATTTAAGGTTACGTTATGTACTTAGATAGTTCAGGAACTTTCATCCTTTTTCGATGTAAGATGATTCAATTCTTATGCTTCTCTCACTATTTAACTCAATCTAAAAATTTATCATGAGCAGCTTCTTGTACCAATAATTTTCTTTCCTTAAAAACATCACTTAGCGATCGCTCTCCATCTTCTTCAATTACGAACAATTATTCCATTCGACTGACGTGGTGCACGTCATTGGCCAACCAAATGGAATAAAACTTTTTCGATTATGGGTTGTCACATACCAATTAACTTCCACCTATTTCGTCCTTAAATTATATCATACTGTAGGTCGGCTCTGAATCATATTATAACATCTCAACTCATCATATATTATTCACTTTGATCCAATATGTAATATCTAAGAGGGATAATTTTCTTAAACAAATCTCACGTTATGTGAAATGATGTGTATATATAAAGATACATTTATATCAATATAGATATATTTTAAAATTGTGAGATTCATTAAATCAAAGTGAATAATATTTGGGGCATTTACATACATACCCCTTAATTCATCTTGAATTATATATTAAATTTTTTATTTTTTAATTTTACAATTTCACCCCTAAATCTTTCAAAAATAACATATTTAGGCATTTCTCATGATTTTTAAAAGATTTTTTTTATTGTTTATAATTATTTGGATATTTATTACTAATAATAGGTATATACAAAATATTATGTATATACAAAATATTATGTATATATAAAATATTATTTTTGAATGATTTAGGGGTGAATTTGTAAAATTAAAAAATTAAAAATTTAATATGTAATTCAGGATAAATTAAGGAATATATATGTAAATCTCTCATAATATTTATAGTGAGCTGAGATGTTACATAATCTATCTATTATTATTCAAGAATTCAAAGATTTCATCTGTCAACTGATATGATATAATCTCCATAATTATTTTGTTCTTGTCGTTTTTTTAGCCAAATAATCAAGAAATAATTTGGAGAATTTTTTTTTTGGCATATCTTAGAATAATATTACCAATATTCTTAAGTTCGCATCTCATTTAAACTAAAATATTATTTTATTAATATTTTAAATTTATTTTATATTTTACATAAATTTTAATATTAAAAATTAATTTTATTTTATATATATATAACATAAATTTTAATATTAAAATTAATTTTATTTCATATTTAATATATTTCTTAATATTAAAAATAAAATATTATTTTTTATTAAAAAATAATTTTCTACCGTTTTCACAAATTTTAAATTATAAGATATCTTTTAAATTTTTTCTGAATAAGAGTCGGATTGATTAGAAACATCTATTTTTTGAATTTTGCTAAAAAAAATATCTTTAGGCCTAGCTTAGTTCGAGTATTTTTTTATTAAAAAGTTATATTTTATTTTTTAAATTTAATAAAAAATTATTTTAATATTAAAAAATATATAAGATATAAAATAAAATTTATTTTAATATTTATATTTATGTTAAATATAAAATAAATTTAATTTTTATATCTAAAATTTATATTGAACTAAAAAAAATTTTCAATCAAATAAGAACTTAAAATAATGAATTTTGATATCTAAAAAAATAATTTCAACAAAAATCTTTGATGAATTTATATTAATAATTTAAAATACTTTTGCTTTTGTATACTGGCAAAAATCTCGTTCTTATATATAAAATTTTATTTATATATAATATAGAGATAATTACTTACATATCACACAATTTTATTTTATTTATGTCTCACTCATCCAATCTTAGTTAATTACGCTATGCACACTTAAAATATTATAAAATCTTACGTACACATATTTTAACTTATTTTTATTATAATGAGTAATCATAATTTTTCAATAACCTAACTATAGTTAAATTATAAAAAATCTGAACCATTCATCATATTATTTTAAGAATATTTAAATATATTTTGAGTGAAAAATCCTAAAAACCTTAATATTTAGGTGGCGGCAAAGGAAGGAGATATCCGCGATGTGAATTAATTTTAGGACAAATCAACGCTTTAGTGTGGTATTGAGGAAGAGAAAAATATGTATTATTAAGAATAAAAATATAATTTTAATGATTTACTAATAGAATATTTTTTTTTTTAATAGATTTTGATTAAGTTTTAACTCAAATGTGTGTATGTAAGATTTTGTAATATTTTGAGTGTGTATAGTATAATTAATTAAAAAAAATAAATAAAAAATAAATAAAATTAAATTATGTGGTATATTGATAATTATTCTTGTATTATATTATAAATATATAATATATCTACCCCTGCCAGTTCCTGCAGCATATTGATCAGCTCCCTCGACATCTCCAATTCTTTTGGCTTTTTGGTTAACGCGGAGCCTGCGGCTGGCTATTAATATTATAAAAATTACTTTACCTTTTAATAATTAATTAATAAATTAGTTAATCATCTTTTAGAATTTTTAATTAACTAAATTATCTTATGAGTTAAATATCAAATTAATCTCGAATAATTCAGTAAATTAAAACTTTAAAGTCTTATTTATTTTATAAATTAAAATTAATTTGATCTAATTTTAAATAAATATATTACATCACATATAAAAATTTATATTAAAAATTAATTTTATTTCATATTCTACATGTGTTATCAAATTAATAATTAAATTATATTATATATTACATATATATCATAATAATTACTGAATTTATTTTACATTTTAATAAAAAATAATTTTGATTTAAATTTAATTTTTATCTTATTAAAATTAAATTTTGTAAATAAATAAATTTTAATTCATAAATAATTCACAGTATTTAGAATCATGTAGCAAATTATATTTAAAAAATCAAAATACCTCAATACTACTTAAATATTATTAATAAAATTGCTTTAATTTGAAATCTTCTAGATGAATATGAATCAATATGCCTTTAAATATTCATGATATATATGTAAAAATTTTAAAAATTTAACATAGAGGTACGGATCATAATATAATTAAATTTAATTGATTTAAAATGAATTAGTTATGTATTGATTTGATAAATAATCAATTATTTTATTTTGATTCAATTTTTTATTGAATCAAATTAAATCGATGAATTAATTTAATATGTTACATGAAATACTTATCTAACACGTATCAAAGCATAGAATATTTTTTTTTAATTCTTTCTAAATAAATTTCTGTTACTTTTGAGAAATAAGAATTGTTCTTAAAAGAAAATCGTATTAATAATTACATAAAATGTGAAATAAATTTATTTTTTTTAAATTAAAAATTATAAAAAATGTCAAATAAAAATAATATTTTATTAAAATATGAGAAAAATATGAAACAAAATTCATCTTAATAATGAGATTTAATTATGAAATAAATTTAATTTGTATGTTAAAATTTAAGATAAATTGCATTTTAGCTTCTCGAGTTGGCATTGCGAATTATAAAAAAAATTTAATTTTATTTTTGAGGTTGTAAATGCGTTCTAGTTTTAGTCACTCATTCAGATTATTATATTTTTTGTTACCAGTTTTTAAATAGAAAATATAAAATTTAATTATTGTTTGAATAATTTGAATAATTTATAGATTTTTAATAAACTATTATATCATCTATTCTTACTTTTTAAAAAAAAAATTAATAGAAATTTAAAACTTAATTTTTCTAATATTGGAGAATAATTTTAAGATATAATAATAATAAATTAATAATTATAGTTTAATTGAGATTAAACTATAAAAGTTTTTAAAGTGTTGGTAGCAATTTGCAAAACCCTCAAGGATCTGGATGTAATTTTTCTCAAAATTTATAAATATAAAAAATTGATGCTCAAACTAAATGATGGCAGAGTTTTAAGCAGAAGGCCTTTCCCTGCCGTAGAATAAGGTCACTGACCTTGTACTGTAGTTTTCCCCTTGCAGGCGAAGCCAGAGGAAGAAGACGAAGTTCCAGGTAGGCCTAGTCGTCGCCGTCCCAGTTGCCAAAGGCTCTTCTTTTCGTCACCTGCAGCCTCTGTATTACGCCCAACAGACGAAGGGCAGCCGATCGATCCATTGTTGTCTTACGGTTTCCCGCTCGCCATGAGTCTTTTCAGCAGCATTCTGAAGCTCAACAATGGCAGCGGCGGCGGTGGAAACGGCTACAAGACATCCAATAATGCATTCGGGGGTCACCTCCCGACGGATACGTGGCTGTTCCGGTCAAGAAGCAAGATCTGGCCGAAATCTGCCGCCCCTGCCGGAAACTCCTGGAGGGCGGACTCTCCGAGGTCGCCGGAGAGGAAGACGATACCGAAAGAACTGATTCTCCACTACTTGAGCAAGATCAAGCCTTTCTATTATAGGTTCTCTAAGGTGGCTGTGTGTTCCGTAAAAACCGGACCTTGCGAGCCGCCGGCGAGATTTTCCGGCGAGGGGATGAGGAAGAGCAAATCGGCGTCTGACGGCTGGGCGTTTGCAGCTTCGCTGTCGCCGGAGAAGGCCAGGAGAGACGACTCGCTGCTGCAGCAGGAGGAGGGCATCCGGAGCGCCATTGCGCACTGCAAGCAGTCGTTCAGAGCTGAAACAGGTCTGCCGGCCGCAACTCCTTTGATGTGATAAATTACATCCGGGTCCTCGCGATTTTGCCATTTGCACAACAATCCAAACCCTTTTATCTGTTGCAAATAGGTCCAAAAACTTCAAAATACATACATGCGCACACATATATATATATATATATATATATATATATATGTGTGTGGATCGGAATACGTGAATATTTTTCAATTTCTTGTATAAAAATATAAAGGGATAATTATCTACATGCCACACTATTTAGCTTTATTTATACATTACTCATTTATTTTTAGTTAATTATACTATCCACACTCAAAATATTAGAAAATCTTACATACACACACTTTAACTTATTTTTATTATAATAAGTAATCATAATTTTTCAATAACCTAATTATAGTTAAGTTACAAAAAATCTGAGTCGTTCATTATATTATTTTAAGATATTTAAATATATTTTGAGTGAAAATTCTAAAACTTTGATGTTTAGGTAGTGGCAAAGGAATCAGACATCCGCGTTGCATAAATTGATTTTAGGACAGATCAGCGCTTTAGTGTGGCATTGAGGAAGAAAAAAAATATATACTATTAAGGGTAAAAATATAATTTTAATGATTTACTAACAAAATATTTTTTTTTCAAATAGATTTTGACTGAATTTTAATTCAAGTGTGTGTATGTGAGATTTTGTAATATTTTGAGTGTGCATAATGTAATTAACTAAGAATGGATGGATAATGCATAAATAAAACTAAATGGTGTGGCATGTAGGTAATTATCCCAAATATAAAATGTTAGTGGAGGCGATATCTCTAATTCTTATGATATACTGGTTTTATTTTCTTATATAATTCTCATATTTTTATCAATATATATATATACATATATGTATATACGATACATGTATTTGTATTTATATATTTTGAAGTTTTCATATTTAAATATAAAATGTGAACTGTTATCTTGAATACATTTTTATGTTTATAATTGATTAGATCTTCAATTTTATAATGTGATCCTACAATCTCATCATTCAACTCCCCGACGGTATACTTCACGTATGCAGAAAACAAACTCTCTGATGCTGCAAGACGGGATAAGCACAAGCATCTTAGTACTCATATACGATTAGGTCTACTAAATTATAACATAGGATGCATATTTTAGCCCATTCCACAACTATTTTATTAATTATCATATGATTTGTGTAGATTTTTCATAAAATGTGCAGTATCCTAAAAACATTCATTATCTAATAAAAGAAAAAAAGTAACAAAAATGTTAAGATTATTTAGATAATGACAATAAATTAGCAATATAGTTAAAAAAATATTTTAGTGCTAAATTTTGATGACTTCCTGGGAGAGCACCTATCCTATTACATAGCTCTTTAAAGCTGATACGGGATATTACAATATCTTTACTTATCTGAGTTATGGGTTGTGATAATATGATATAAGACCTAATCTCCAGCAATACGATGTGATTTGCGGACAATTCAAGTGGAAGCTAGTGGGCCTGTGACACCAGTAACTGAAGAGGGCAAAGAGTCACCTGTAATAACTTGGTTCTAAGATAGTTGGGAATAAAGAGACTTTTAGTAAGCTTCTAAGATGATAGAGGGAGAGAGACTCCTAGCAGACTTCCAGGTCAGGGAGAGAAATCACAAAAATGAATCGTCTTATATTAAAAAAAATAGAAGAGTTCCTAAATTGTTCAAGTAAATTGCAATCTCAACTTATAGATGAATCTTATAATTTTAACCCAAGCTATAATAATTGTTCTTGTTCTCATTTGTGTTGTTCACAAACATAAATGACCCAAACATTAATATAAAAAGGTTTGTTATAAAAACGAACGAAAACAATGCTTTGTTGACAGCCAATTTCATTTACAACCTTAAGAAAGGGTTGTTTCTAGGAGTGAGAGTTTGGCTCAAAGATCGATAGTTGCTTGATATTCGGGTCGATATTTATCTCGAATCGAGCTCGGCTAGAATTATTGAGCCGAGCCATGAGCCAAGGTCAGATCGGATCGAATTGGCTCGATCTCTATTTTTTTAAAATACTAATAATATATTCAATCATATATTGTAATTATTTATTACTTTTATAAAAGTATAACTTAATTGTAGCTAAGATATTTGTTAGGTAATCTAGTAGGTATAATTAATCTAATTTAAAATTCTAACAAAGTCACTTTTTTAGGAAAAACTTTCACTTCACGAAGAGTTTGAGCTGGCTCGATCAAGGCTCGAGTTAGTTCGAAGTTGAAACGAGCCAACCCGAACTCGAATCGAATTGATACAAGCCGAGTTTGAGCCGTGCCTAGCTCGTCTGGTTAACTTTAATTTCATATGTCACATTTTATAATAATTCTAAAATAAAATTTTAATTATATTTTGTATATTATGTGAATGTTTTATCTCATCTTATGAACAATATTCATTGGTGTTTCAGAGTCTCAGCTCTTTCTTTCGATCAGAGACAACGAAGGAGAACTCGCCATTGCTGATAACAGAAGCTTCGGCATTTGATTAAAAAAAAAAGAGCAATTTTTATGAGGGATTTGAGCTCTACAATATTTTCGATAGCTCTACCAAAAGTTCGACTTCATGTGTGTTCCACAAAACCTCGAACTATCTTCAAGTATGAGTTAACTGAGTTTGAATCAAGTTGAGTTTCAGAAATACGAACTTATTAGTTGTAATTGGGATGCAGTTCGTCCGATCAAATTGAATGTAAGATTTTGCGTCGGCATTCATTAACCCGAGGTCTCAAAGTGAAATGCTTTAAATTGAGTTTAGGCAATTAACTTGCTCGAGTCAAATTCAATTTGGATAGAACGTACCCACTATACTTAACATGTCGGATTCTTATTTGACCTGAAAGAATTTTTAATGCAAAGTGGAAGTTAATTAGATTCAAATTACAGGTACGTAATTGAAAGTTTTCTATTGCAATATTGAACGGATGTAGGTAAACATATATGCAGAGAAACGACAGTTGCGTCAGTTATTAGCTGATGCAGTTGACTTTTCGATGCAAATTCAGTCTCTGTTCGACACAAGGATTAAAATCAGGATTAAAATAAATAATAATAATAATAATAATAATTAATTTTTTTAATTATATTACACAAATTTTAATATAAAAAAAAATTTATTTTACTTCACATATTTAATAATTTTTAATAAAAATATCAATTTTATTTTACATGCTAAAACATAATATTTGAATTGAGTATTTTAATCTAGAATGTAAAAAATAAAATTAATATTTTTGTTAAAAATTGTTAAGTATGTAAATTAAAATAATATTTTTTATATTAAAATTTGTGTAAGATAATTAAAGAAATTTATTTATTATTATTGTTGTTGTTTTTAAATTAGTATCATTTTGATCCTGATTTTGATCTTCGTGCCAAACAGAGCTTGATGCTCATTAAACTCAAAATACCAACAGAACACTTTTCCGAAATTTTTTATAATATTCTTATTCTCATTAACACGAAGCAGCCTAGAAATAATAATTTGGGTATCTTACACCCAGGCCCTTGAGGTAGACTACTGACTTCACGAAGGATTTTAAGCTCTTTCATTATTGTGACTCAAATAATAATGAAAAGACACAAATAATCTCCCTTCACTCTCTCTTTATCTCCGCTTGTGCATGCAGGAGACCGGCATGCCAGCACGCCGGCTGCATGACCTTTTACGAGCGAATGGTGGTCGCGTGAGCGAACAGCGACCACGGGCGGTCGTGCTCGCTCACAGGGTCAACATGGCCTGCTTATGCCCTGGTCAAGCGCGCGCAGGCCGTGTTCGCTTATAGGGATGATGCGGCCAGCATGTGGCTATGCGTTGGCCTGCTGTAACATCCTGTTAAATTTTAATTTGGATTTAAAATTAATTTATTTTATTACGATAAAGTTCATTTTATTTATATGAAATTATTTATTTAAAATAAAAAATAAGAAATAGTAAATATTTATTATGAGATTTAAAATAAGTGAAATTAATATTTAATTTAATTAAAATTTGAGTATTTAAAATTTAAATCTAATAGATTTAATTATCTATTAGTTTTAGTAATAATTTCCATAGTTATCCATTAATTTTAGCCTAAAAACAATTACTTAGAGGTAGAGAAATCCGATTTTTCTTTCAAAAATAATGATTCATCTTCCTCTTTCTTTCCCTCATAATTGGTGGAGAGAGAGAGAGAGAGGAGAGAGAGATGCATAGGGAGAAGAAGAAATGCTCGGATCTCTTTCAAATTATCGAATTCTCTTCGATTCTTTGTGTCCTTAATATTTTCTTGCATCCTAGAATCAGATATGGCAATTTGAAGCGATCTTTTTTCTCTGAATCTTAAGAAAACTTAATATCATGGTAAATTCGAGGTAAATTTTATCCTAACTTAGCCCACGTAAATTAAAATTAGAAATCAATTGAGTATTTTGATAAATTATATGTAATTTTTGATGTTACTTTGAATCCACGTGATATTTTTAAATTTAAGCATGTTAATGAGTTTTCTCAGCTCAAATTTTTATGAATATATTGTGCTGTTGATGGGAATTCCTTTATATGTATATTTTTTTATTTCATATAAATTATCATGAAATTCATAAATACATATATATAAATATTTATTTATAATTACAAAAAAAATGAACTAATATTTAATTTTCTACTAATCTAAAATTTATTAGAGTCATTATACTGTAATATATCATACTTATTGTTAAAAAAAAATAAAGTAAAATTGATAATAATTCAACAGTTTAAAATTTAGAATTATAATTTTTTTTTGTTCAATTTTTTCCTGCAAGTGAAAGCTGTGAAATTAGTAACAAACGTAAAAGCTTGATATTTAATGATTAAATTTTCTGATAAATTCTTTGCCTTATTTCTTTATTGATGTATATGTCTGTGTAATATAGAAAAATTAATTGGTATTCTTGAAATTTATGAATAGAATATATTTTGGTATTTTTCATATAGATCATAAATATATTGTAGGACTTCCTTTCAATTAGTAGAATAATTTTATATTTTTATTATGATAATTTCTTGTTATATTATGTTTTGTTTTTTTTTAGTTGAAATCAATGAGATATAAATCCTACATCTCTTTTCAAGTCTTGTTAGGACCATTGAGGACTGATTGGACTGTCTGATTAGTGCGTATTGACTGATTAATGCTGAAAAATTTGATGTGAACTAAAGCTGGTCTAACTACAGTTGTAGCACCTATGAGAGTGCAAGTATACAAGCTTGTCATCACATAAATAGAGATAGAATAGAAATAAAATAAGTGAATGGACTTGCTATGTAGCTAAACTTAAAATCAAGATTTTAAAAGGTGACAATGGATTAAAAGTTAAATGTGATTTCTGTGGGATTATGCATTTGCTTTAGCTCGAGCATATAATATAATATTTAGCGCGACGGCATCTATTGCCACTTTCGGCCAGGGAGTGAAAACTCTCAAAACTGATTAAGGACCTCATATTTTAGCTATTATAGGTCATAACCTATAGGACCAAGGAATGACGATCCTCAAATGTGTAGAAGATAGCTGAGACACAATACGTGAGTTCAAGAGCTTAAAAAATAAAAATGACTAAAATACAATTAGATATTTTACATGCCTGTACTGAATAATTGTTATTTATTATGCTTACATCAATTATGTTATACTATACATATTAAGTTATTCAATTACTCAATGATCATATTATGTTTGTTATTACTCTATAAATATTATATTATTATTGTACAATATTTTCATGTTTATATAATTATTATCATTGAATCTTTTTATTTTAAAAAATTATTAATATAAGACTTACGAGTCTATTCTAATGAATTATTGTCACTAATGTGGCAAGTACTGATGCACAAGATCACAAGGATAGGGAGAAAGCTGTTCAAAAGAAGAAATAATTTACTTTATTTTTTGGTTAGAGAGAGATTTTTGCTCACTGCTTTAGAAAAATTTGAAACTTAATTATATTTTTTTAGTTATTTATTTTAGCTCTATTTTATTGTCATAAGAACTTTATTATTTGCTTCAGTTAAATTATAATTTGTGAATTTTTTAGTAGTTTAATTAATTTATTTTTTTCTATTATTATTTCTCTTCACTTCTCCCATAAGTATAAATAATTAGAGGTGACGAATAAGATAGTCACACCTGCGCAGAAGAGAGAGGAGCATAATAGTTATTAAACATATTTATTTTAGAAAAAAGATAATTTTAATAGTAGTTTTTATCGAAATACTAAAATAGACTCAATTAAATAATTTGTGAGCAGAATAAAACCTAAATAATAAATATTACTAGAATTTAGGACCTAGAAAGCACGTCTAGAATTTTATTGACTTGCATAAATTCAGTGACCTACGTGTCATTAACATTAGTTTTTCGATCAATGCTACGTTTTGCTCAATTTCGTTCCTAAGTACGACGAACTCGTCCTAAAATCGCACATCTTCTCATTTAACTAATTGCAGTGCTTTCCACTTAGGGCTTGAACAATTTCCACAATTGTTGGAGATGTGGTTCCTTATTTGGCATGTGGACAAAAGACATTATGGAGAAACACAATGATAAAATCATGAAAAAATACAAAAAAAATAAAACTGAATGGAATCAATTTAATTTTATTTCTTAAAAAAATGCATATTATTTTTAAATAATATTTTTTCATTTAATTCTCAAAATCAATAATTTATATGTATTACCTCATATTTTTAATATATAATAATTATAAATTACACTTTATGATAATAAATGACTAAATCTTTATTTTTTAAATAAAATAATGACTATATTTTTTCAACCTAGTAAAAAATATAATTTATAATTATATATTTAATTTTAAGAATTAAAAGAATAAAAAATTATTTTTATGGTGATGCATATAATTTAAAAAAAAAATTACTACTAAGATCGCATATATATATATATATATATATATTTATTAAATTATTGCAAGATCGCAAAGCAATTTTTTTTATTTCAACAAAAAAACTTATTTACTGCTGTATGTTCCAACATTTTTATTAGAAAAATTTAAAAAAAAAACATTAAAATCACTTCACTATTGAAGCGATTTGAAGAAGAAATTTTTGTGTGCATAATGTGTGTCATGTCATCTATCCGCACACAAATAAAATTAAGCCACGTGGCACGACGAGCTGTTACGTAGCACTGAATTTTTGCTACATAGCACTGATTTTTTACTACGTAAGACTACATAATATTGATGTCTTATTATTTGGAGCTACATAGCACTAATTTTTTGCTGCGTAGTACTGATTTTTCTTACGTAACACTGATTTTTTGCTACATAGGACTACATAATATTAACATCTTGTTATCTACATAATATTACGTAGCTCTATATAGTAAGAAGTCAGTACTACATAGTTTCAGATAGTAAGACGTCAATATTATGCAATCTTATGTAGAAAAAAATCAGTATTACGTAGCAAAAGTCAGTACTACGTAGCAAAAAATTAATACTACATAGTTTCAAATAATAAAATATCAATATTATATAGTTTTATATAATAAAAAATTAGTACTACATAATAGCTCATCATTTTACATGATTTAATTTTATTTATATACGAATGAAGACATGACACATATTGTGTTCATAAAAAATTGTAGATTTGGAGAGACAGATTGGCGAAATTGTACGCATATTCAATGTCCTTCGCAAAGACGATCTTTTTACCATTTCGCTCTTTGAACGAATCATTGCGCAGGTCGACGTACATCGTCGCCGCGCTCAAGCGAGAGGGAGCACTCCACATTAGGTTTGATTCAAGGGCGGCGATGGCACCTCCGAGCCTGTCGATAGCTACCGACAGTGCCGAAGGGCCATCTTCTCGCCATCATCGCCGCGCAGCAGCTGTTCTATGAAGGTCTTACCGTGCTCCGCCGCGATCACCGCCAGCCCGCGGGTATCAGCGGTGAGAATTCTGAGGGTATTTGCCGGTGGCCGCCTGCCTGCATGTTTCTGCCACAGACGCTTCGACGGACGAGAAGGTTTGGGTCAGGAGGACGGCGACGACGAGGATGGCTTGCGGAAGCTTCTTCATTTTGTGTAATTTGTGTGCTATATCTCCAAATCCAAGGACCAAGGTAAATTCGTTTTGCTTGAAAATTAATAGGAAGGAGAAGGGATACTTTTAGGAAAGTATTAGACTGGATTTTCTTGGTAGGAACAGTGTCGTCAATCAAATTAACTAGGGGGATATCCTCAATATTTTAAGAGAGAGATTCTGTCATGCGGTCACATATTAACTGCAACCATGCTTCTATTCATTGTGTATGTCTTTTGACATGATGTGGTATGTAATGCATTGGTTGATGTTTTTGGTCGCTCTGGGTGTAGTGTCTTCATGAGATCTCATTGGCTTTCCTTGTAGTCGAGTCACAATTCTTCCATCCTATTGATGTTTTGACTTATGATTGGCTCAAGGGTCCAGATCTCTGTTTGGAGGTCACGAGTATTTCAACACTAATATCTGCCATTGCTGCTACTCCAAGTGATCTTCCTTCTCAGGAGGATGCTCGCTGCATGCTTCTTGTAAAGTTGAAAAGCTTAGCTGCTTGCTCATGGTGCTGTCTTTCAGACATTTTTTTTTTTACACTTTTTTGGTTATTTGGCTTCTGGTGCTATTTCATTGTAATGTGTGTGCAGTGCCTTTGGAATGAAAATTAGCTAGTAGTGGCTCTAGTAGCCTATCCCTTTGTTTTTCATCATATCGGTCTAGCTATTCAAAATAACATTAGAGCTCAGTTGTTAGGTCATACGTAAGATGGTGATGCATTTTACATTGCTTCTGTAACATTGTTTGGAAGCACTAATTTAGTAAAGATCTTTGCATTGCAAAAACAAATTAAATTTAGCTGATTGCTATTTAGGATTTGTCATTAGTTTAATGTAAACTTAAATAAGTAGATCAAGGTATATCAAGGTTATTCACAGAAGATATCATATTTAAATAAATTAATTGATTGCTGAAAGCAAGATTTTCAAAATTGATAGCTGTCAATTAAAATATTATACTAAGGCCTGGGTTATCCCTCCTTATGAGGAGGATGATTACTTACTTAAGTATGATGCAAAATAATAAGACTGTGAGTGCTACGTTTGTGTGCTGGAATTAATCAAGTTTAGTTAGTTTTATTTATCCATTTTGTTAACGAGTAATCCTGTATATTGCTTAGTGGTTGGTTTTAGGCTTTTAGGTTCCTGTATAATAGGCTTATTGCTGGAGCTTTTTCTGGAGCTTTTATTCAGTAAAACACACTTCCACTTCTGCTTTTCTTCTCTGCATTTCATCAATTTCTTTTTTGTGCTCTGGTTTTTTGCAGTAAATTTGACCTTGTTGCAGCACATTTGAGAGGAAAAATCCAAAAAAAATTTGTATGAGCGTCAGGTTTTTGATTGAAGAAGTCAACCATTGGGAAAAGAATCCCAGCCGAGAGACAGTCTCCATTCCCATTAATTTGTTTGATTGCAATTGTGAGTGTTCTGCACATCAAAAGTTTGAGGTATTGCTCCCTAAAAATTATTATTGCTGTTAGTACAAGTTTGACCTACAGCCAACTCTTGATTTCTATATTTGATGGTACAGAATACTATGATTTTAATCATTTTAGAAGGAGACCCTATTTATATCTCAAGACTTGTTAGATGTTGATAAGGGTTTTGAAGATTTGTATGAAGATGTCACACTTACGCCTCACTACCCAACAAAATCTAAGAGGAAGAGGGAGGTGAAGAAGGATGCAAAGGCTCTTCTCTGCATCCTACAAGCAGTTTATATAACCATCCTCACCAAGGCTTCAGAAGAAACAAGTGTACATGAGGCTATGAACAAGTTATGGGAAGAATGTCGTGGCACAAGTAAGATTGTTACCATTAAACCCCAAATTCTTCATTGTTCATTTGAAGTTATCATGGTTAATGAATCTAAAACTATACAGGAATGCTTCACTCTTGTTGACATAATTGCTAGTGAATGACATCCCTTGGTCAAGAAGTCATTCGATAAACAAATAGTGGCTGAGAAAGTTTTAAGAATCATGTCCTCTAAGTTTGAACACATCACTGCAACATTTGAAGAGTCTATGGATTCATTTAGTAACTAATGAGCTTTCTTCGGGTAGATGAAGTGCAAATCATACAGAAAGACCATCGCCCAAGGATTACAATAAATTGTGGAAGCACCAAATAGCAAACACAATGCTAATAATCAAGCATATGATCAAAGGCCTATGGATAGAGGTCATAGAAGAGGTGGTTTTTGAGGACAAGGTAGAGGAAGTGGCCAACAAGAGGTAAGCAAAGGCTATAGAAGAGGAAATCACACCAATCATTAGAATTTCAACAAGTTCAGTGTTATGGTTGTAAGAAATGCATGCATATTGATAAGTTTTGTCCAGAAAAGAATATGGATCAAGTCAGTTTTGGTGAAGAAATGCTGGAGGAATGCAGAATGTTTCTCACCTATATGAATGAAAAGGAAATGAATGCCAGTGTTTGGTTTCTTGATAATGGATTTAGCCATCATATGACAAGTTTAAAAGATACCTTTCAGCAATTTGATGAATCCTTGACGTTCTTGGTGACAATAAATGGGTCCATGATGAATATAAAGGCACTATAATGGTAAGAACTGGTTTTGGACAACATAAATTTATACATGATGTTTTATTTGGCTCACAAACTGTCTAGCGTTGTACAACTTATGCAAAATGGGTATTCAGTCGCACATTTCAGGTATCATTAGTGATAAGATCTTATCTGTGTTTGATATGTGTCCATACAAATCACTATGAATTGCAATATTATATTTTTGCTTAATATTCTGCAACATATTTAATGTGAAGGCATATTCTATTTTATGGCATGTTTCACACCCACAATTCATCAAAAAAACTTTTTCACGCCCCCATACTTCTCTATGAGAAAAGAGTGATGATTGTGCTACCTGCACTTCAACAACAAATCAGTGAAGTTTATGAAAATTGTGCATAATGCAACATTACGCTTTATATCCAAAGGGAAAGCAGGGAGAGCATAGAAGCCCCTTCAATTAGTACATGCTGATCTTTGTGGTCCTTTGCAAACAAAGAAGATATCAGTAGGGATATTATGTGATGGAAAATCATGTTCACACAAGATTCTAGTTCTTCAAGTAGTGCGCATACACACACACATATATAAGAACATAGTAGTTTTGCTGTTAAGGCATCTTATTCAAATGACCTATCAAAAAAAAAAAAAAACTCAATTTGTTGAAGAATGCAAAGTAGCCACGAAGAAAAAGATCTCAACTATTGAAAGGAAACTTTGTATTTTACTGGACTAAAAAGAAAGCTCAGGTATTGAAAGGAATTGAACTTTAAATGTTTTACAGGATTTATATTCAGTAACATACATTTCGATTTCCTCCGATTTCTACTTGTTGTCATTGTCTTCTCTCTTTTTTGCAGTAAAAGTGAGCTTTTTTTTTTATTAAAGATAACCTGTTGCAGCCTATTAGATAAAAATTTGGACAAATCATTCACGAAGGAGTCTCATGAAAAGATAATCTGTTGAAAATGTTAGTCTACCAAATGGAAGTTACTATTCCTAGCATGCCTTTTGTTGTTTTTTCACCAAAGTTGGGTTCCTACATTATGTATATTGCTCTATTTAGTTTTCTTTTATTTTCATCAAGGCACACAAGGAGATCATTGCGTTGCTTCTCCTGGAGGCCTGGTGAAAAATTCTACAACTGATCATTCATGCTTATTCGAAAAGAAACAGAATGTCTACACCTCCATTAAGTTGTATCAGAGTATGCTGGGTTGGGCTATCCTTGAAGAAGATGATGGAGTCAACCAACAGTGGTAGGATCAATTTAAACGACTATCTCTAGGACAGTGTACTTCAAAAATGCCTAACGATATTTCGAGTAATGCTCGGCAAAAGCTTGGTCTGAAAGGTTGCTTATCATATACAATAGTGGTTGGATAACATCTTTCATCTAGTATCGGTAGAAATTTTTCCCGAACTTACTTTCAGATGTTAGTGAGTTTCTATGAGCGAAAGATAATTCGAAACAAAATTTTATTATCGTAAATCTTGTAAATTTGAGCTACTGATAAGATAGTTCCATTGATTAGTTTCTTCGATGATGACTTCAATGAAGTTCATAGTGATATTAATGCTTCTTTCCATAAAAATAATTCCAGATGATGAGTAGCAATCCTTGTCACAACTAAGATTATTGTTGTAGAGATGGGGGTGGTAGGAAGTTAGAATTCTTCTTGGGTTCCGAGGTTCTGTCACCTAGAAGCAGGTAAGACACTGGAAGAGGGAAAATTCTCTAGAATGAGGCAAGTTCAAAGAAAAATTTTTGACGAAGAAAGACTTGAAGTACTAATTTGTGAGAAGCCAAGTCATCTAGCCGCAAAAAATGAAGCAAGATAAAAAAAAGGGAGACGAAAAACCTTCCTAAAAGTACCTCTATTATCATAGAATACAAGTTCTTCATGCTCTTAATAGATAATGAAAATGAAGCGCCGTCCCAGCATGTCAGTACATGATGCGGATGGTTGATTCAAGGTTTTAAAAATCGAACCGGACTGGTCGGTTCGACCGGTTCGACCGGTTCGACCGCGAACCGGCCCAAGGTCCGGTCTGGTTCAATATTAAAACCCAAATCAATAAAAAATCGGATTGGACCGGTAAAAATCGGTTCAATCGCTAAACCGGACGAGCTGGTTATTAATTGGTCAAACCGGATTTGAGTTGATTCGGGTTAATTTTATTGAAAGTTTGAGTATGTAAAATAAATTAATATTTTTTTATATTAAAATTTATATAAATTATAATAAAAATTTATTTATTTTTTATTATTACTTTTTAAATTAATACTATTTTTGTCCGTGCGCCAAACCGGGCGTTGGTCACGTGACAGCAGTGGACGAAATTAGAGCGGCAGAATCTCCCAGCCAACTGGTTTTTCGAGGCTCCGCCAAACCTTGGGCTGTCACCAAAAAATTATTGGGTCCACGTGAGGTGTCCGGGATGCGCGTCAGCCTCACGTGAGACTGACGGTGTTGAACACTTTACCGGCCGTGTGTAGCTATAGGCTTGTGATTTAACGTGTATTTAATTTTTTTGGGGGTAAATTACACTTGAGTTTTTAAATTTAAAATATAATAACACTCCAGTTCATATCTTTAAAATTTTTATGTTTATATATTTAATTTTTAAAATTTTAATATTTAGATTTTTTTGAATTTTTAATTATTAAATTTTAAAAAAAATTCAATTATGCCCTCTTCTCTTTTTATACTGGCGGTGGAGAGATGAAATAGTATAATTGAAATTTAAAAATAATAATAATAAAAAATTTAGATACTAAAATTTTTAAAAATGTAGACCTGAGTGTTATTATACTCTAAATTTAAAGACTCAGGTGAAAGATAATAAAATAATTTAATTCACTAGATTTTTGTTGAATGACAGGAGAGAAATAAAAACAATATTTTTAATTTGTGGTATACAAATATTGGATTGTAAAGATAGAAAGAGATGAATTACGCATTACAGGATGTCTTTAGATGAAATAGATGCGTTTATTCAGTTACAGTCGATATATATATATCTAGGCATATTCAATCAAGGCGAACAAGTGCAGATATCTCCTTTCAAAAAAGATACATTTAGGTCAACCCTTGATATCGAATCATTTGAACGATAGTCGTTCAAATTAAGAGTACTTGTAATTTATTTACTATTGAAAACCAAATGATCGAACAAGCCACCCGGTTAATTTTCTTATTGAATCCAACCGAATCAGCCTATAACCCAATTTGTTGTTTGAGTTCACGACAAGTTTGATTCTAGCCAATTTGAATTCCTCGATGCAAGTCAACTTTTGAATTGATTTGTGCCTAGTTATCACATGTTATTTATATTACATATTATCCGAATCTTTCTTTTATACATCTACGGGTCATAATATATTAGACTAATTTTTCTAAATAATGAATTTTATTAGAGCGAGTTGACTTCTAGCCATATGAAAATAGACCAGCTGGAAACAACTCGAGTAATTTAAAGCGGGTTTCTTCCAACCCGCATAACTTAGCGAGTTTGAGACAACTTTTTCATGTCTTACACCTTGTTGTTTGTGGGTCTGTAATTATAAATTTGAACATGAATACATAATTAATTTAGGGTAAATTACACTTAGGTCTCTGAGTTTAAAGCTTAATAACGCAGAAGTCCATGTTATAATATCGTGATCCCTGAGTTTTAATAAATTATCAAATGAGTCTTTTTTTATTTTTTATTATTAAAATGTACCCATCCTCCTCTCTCTCCTCCCAATCCCTGCGTAACTGCCGGACTCATTTGATAATTTATTAAAACTCAGGGATTCTAATATTATAATTTTAAAAATTTGAATTTTTGTTATTAAGTCTTAAATTTAAGGACCTGAGTGTAATTATCTATTAATTTATTATTATACTAAAATTTGCAGGATTGAAAACTAAGTTGATTCCCTTGAAAGACTACCACAGCAAGTTGCATTGATTCAATCAATGCATGCAGAGATCAAAACAAAATCTGCTACCAGAGCAGTAGAAAAGAACAACTAAAGTACTGAGAGGTAATTTTTTATACATTTTATTTGGGTAAATTGCATCCAGGCCCTTAGAAGACATTGTAAATTGGTTTTAAGTTTTTTAAAAATTTTGATTTTGATCCTGAGGTTGTTAAAATGCTGTAGTTTTGATTTTTCTTTCATAATTTCGTCTTTTTTTCTGGCTGCTGGTGATATAAAATGTGAAATTACATATTTAAAAACCATTATAACTTTCTATTGTCACATTTTGTTATAAATCTAACAAAAATTTAAAACTTAATTTCTCTCGTCCCTTAACTTTTTACTCTAAACCATCGACCTTCATGTTAGGGCATCACGGAGCTGCATATATTGGTTCCGGCAGCAGCATATTCATGCGATGCGGCAACGTATTCTCGTGAGGCGACAGCGTATTCACGCGAGCATCACTCTGCTATTTGCATCTTCTTCTTACTCGGGCATCACGAGTGAGCATCAGATCTTTCTGAGATTTAACTATAGTTAAATTTTCTGATAGAATTTACTGCAGGGTGTGAAAAATAAAAAAATAACTGTTTTAGATGTGATATTTATAATAATAAAAAAAACTTTTTACTCTAAAATTTTAAAAATTATATTTTAAATTTTTTTAAAAAAGTAATTAGAATTAATTTTACAATATAATGGTAAAAAATTATCAATTATAACTTAATTGAGATAAAATTATAGCATTTTTACAACCTTAAAGACCCACATCAAAGCGTTTAAGTTGAAATTAATTTAAATCGTGTTTGCTACATACACTATAACATATGATTTATATTGTGGAGGCTGTAAGTTGTGCGATTCACATGACTTACATGCTAAAAGGGAAAAACTATAATTGTAAGGTATATTAGGTTCTAAGTATAGAGCTTTAGAACTTTTTGAGTGTTTGAGTATTTTAAAGTTAATATTAACAAGAGGTCGATCATTTTATTTGGGCTCCTGATATAGACTTTCGATTTTATTTTAGTTCATAAAAACTGTTGGAATTTTTCAATGAGAAAAATAGCCATGATAAATTGAATAACTAACTCCTAAAAATAAGGAACAAACTTGACTCAATCAAACTCTAACAAATTCAGCAGTCCTAAGCATGTATTCCAACACTCCTCCTTGCTTTAGGAGCTGCGAATACCAAGTTTCTGCCTTAGAAACTCAAACTTGCTGACTGGAAGTGGCTTTGTAAACAAATCTGCCAACTGATCTTCAGATTTGCAATAAACCAGAGTCACAAATTTTTCTTTCTGCACTTCTCTTAGGAAAAACAACTTGATGTTAAAATGCTTAGTTTTCTCTTGAAATATAGGGTTATGGGAAATGAAAATGGCGGCTTGGTTGTCAACAAAAATCTCAGTACTTTCTTTTTGCTCCAAATTGAGATCCAT
>JAEMOT010001888.1:0-51591 GCA_019297695.1 Apostasia ramifera | reverse complement strand
AATATCGTAGTCGATGGTTGAGTGGATCCTCGTGCTCGAGGTTTGACCTGGGTCAATAGTCCTGCAAAACTGGAAGCTGAGTCAGCAAATCAATCAAGTACAGACCCGTCGGGCGCCACGTGTTCGGCCAGGATGCAGCGCAGGAACCACGTGTTAACAAATATCAATCAACTTAATATAATGTATGTCATGAATTTAAAATTCTCTTAAAGCCTGTTTGGCGTGAGGACTAAAATCAAGACCAAAATAGTATTAATTTAAAAAACAATAATAATAATAATAAATAAATAATTTTTTTTAATTATTTTATACAAATTTTATTATAAAAAATAATTTTTAATAAAAATATAAACTTTATTTCACAGATTAAAATACTCGATTTAAATATTTTAATCTAGAATGTGAAATAAAGTTAATATTTTTATTTTAAATTGTTGAGTATGTAAAGTAAAATAATATTTTTTTATATTAGAATTTGTGTAAAATAGTTTAAAAAATTTATTTATTATTATTATTTTTTAAAGTAGTACCATTTTAGTCCTGTTTTGGTCCTCGCGCCAAACAGAGTTATGTTATCAAATTTGATTAAAATTTTCAATCAGGACCTTCCATCCATTTATTTATAAAACAAAGCAAAATGACTACATCAAGTAGGATCTAAAATGCACGAAGGGAGGGTTGAATAAATTATTCTTTGTATAATTAAAATAAATTAAAAAAACGTTTAATTTAATATTATATTGATATTATATTATGTTATTTAAATATTATGATATTTAAATGACTCTTTTTTAGTTCATAATTTTATAATTTTTAAAAAATTATTTAAAAATATCATTAAATTAAATAATTTTTTTTTTAAATAACATGACATTGAATCAAATTCCTCCTAAATCTATTTAAAAAAAAAATTAAATTTTTATAGTTAACTAAATTTAAAATTAAATTGTCTAATTAACATCAAGTGATAGTTTATAAGATCCTACAAAAAACTACCTTTTGCATTCAAGATATTGATTTTGCACTGTACACATGACTAACATAAGAATTTTTTAATACCCAATAATAGAGAAAAATGATTACATACACATAACAAATTATTTAAATCACACATTATATTCGTTTCTTATATAGCATATATTTCATTTTTCTATAATTTTGTTTAGACTTATGTACATGCAACAACAATAATAACAATAAAATTTTTACTTCATAAGATGATGTCAGCTATATAAATTATTTATGTCAATTGCATTTGATTAAAAAACAATTCCTTTATTTAACTCAAATTGTATAAGATCGCTCTTTCATAATTTCATATTATATTTTTTTAGTTCATTGTTTTCATATTCTCTTGACTGAAATATCGATCAGCCTTTCATTTATATGTCCAAGTCATTCAAGTAAATTCAATCTGAACTTATTTTTAATTAAGGCTATTCTAATCTGCTTATTTATATATATATATATATATATATTCAATTTTTATTTCTTTTTTGTGTATACTCATTTAATAATTTTAATATTCTCAATTCTATAATATTTATTTTATCTATATATTTCTACTTTGTAGGTCCGCATTAAGCATTACATAATATGATTAATCTTATTATTATATTATAAAACTTCTTGTAAGTTTAAATAAATTTTTTGTATCATATAATATTTCATTAAAATAAAAAATATGTATAAATATATATATATATATATATATATATATATAACTTGAGAAATAAATAATATATGTACACCACATATATATATATATATGTATATTTGAAAGAGTGAAATATTCAAAAATTTTGGAGGCATCGGTTATTTTGGTTGAAGATTTTTTTTTTTTTTTTTTGATAGAGGTTACAAGTTACAACCCTAACTACATATATAAAATTTGAAAATAAAAATTTAGCGATGGTTGCGTGAGGTAGCCGGCTCAACTCCCTGGCCTTTTTCTCGCCTTCAGTTTCCATCTCCGCCGAGCCTCTTCCTTCTGGTGTCGGCGGGCGGCTGTCGGAGGAGCGACAATGGCGCTGGCGTTCGATGAATATGGACGGCCGTTCATCATAATAAAGGAGCAGGAGCAGAAGAGCCGGCTGCGCGGCCTTGACGCGCAGAAGGCCAACATCAACGCCGGCAAGGCCGTTGCGCGAATCCTTCGCACCTCCCTCGGGCCTAAGGGCATGGACAAGATGCTGCAGAGCCCGGATGGGGACGTTACCATCAGTGAGCGATTTCTCCTTGTTTTGTTGCAATGCGTTGTCTGAATGCAATGGTTCTTGGAACTAGGAGTTCTTTTGTCCTGTATTTATCTTGCGTTATTTGCTTACTCGATTTTTGAGTTTCTTTGCGTCTTTGGTTATTTGTTTGGTTTTATCTTTAACTAAATGGCGGTGATTATTTTGAAGCTGCTAATTCTGGATGAAAGCTGTTGCTGAATACAAAATCCACCATACAATCATGTGGTGTGGCTCTTGCTTTATTTTTAAATTTTCTGTAGAGGTACGGAGAATAGTTCATTTCTTCACACTGTGGGTGGACCAAATCCTAGAAAATGCCTGATAGCCAGTGAAGGATATCTATAAGGATTAGATTTGAATTATTTGTACTCATAAACTTGCATCAGATGTTAGCTGAATAACTGAAGAGCCACCAAGGTTTCTCGTAGTTTTCTTGTCCAAGGGGACTTGGAGAATGCTCAATTTGAAAGTCTTGTCAAAAAATGTAAAACTATTATTAATTTCACAGTTTGTAATTTGTATTGCATCAGAGAATGGTCTACAATTACCCCCGTCCTCACAAATCAGGGACACTTTTGCACAAAACCCTGAAATTTGTTTCACATCGTAGCCTTACACATGGCGAAATGGTCACATCAAGCAAACGCCAATGAATGCTCTGACCGATGATTGGCAAGTTACCCTTCAGAAGCCAGTTGTTGATGGACAATTCGTCAACAGATATCATCAGGAATGACCAAGTCTTTGTTCGATGCTAGATCTTCGAGGAACCTGTCATTGAGCTATTATTTAAGGCTCAATCAACATCATCAGTTACATCAATACCACCACTATTTCCACTTTATCTCCGATTCAGCAACTGTGTGGCTTGGTGACTTCCACATTCCAGTGTCAACTATCTAAATGGGGAAAATCATCCCACTAAAAATCAGTTACATTAGAGATATATAAATATGATCTACCTCTCCCAAAACAGGAGGCTGGAATGGGAGACAAGTCCAATCTTTTCGACTTCTCCCTGATTCTCTCTTTGTATTCTCATTGTCTTAGTGATAGTTTTAATCCACCCCATTGGTGCTGTGGCTTTCCCTTGCTCATAGGATTTTTCATGTAAAAATTCTTGTCTATTTCTCCTTTTATTGCTCTTGTTTGTCATTTCGACCTCTCAGTATCAAAATGACTTCGACGAGAAAGGTTCCTCATATAATTGAATCAACATTGATCTAGTGTGAGCAATCACACGTCAAAAACATTGCTGCTTTTTTCTATGTAGTTGATCAAAAAGGTTGAATCCAGTTCATCATATGAAGTCCTTTAATTGCATCTTGTAAACTAAAAGGACCATCTCCATGATCATGCACAATAACAGTTTTTTATTCCTTAGTGAAGTTTAACATGATGACTTTGACTGCAATGTTATTTAAGTGTGCACCAAAATTCCAATATATCAAATGCAGATTTCAAATTGATAACTAAAACAATGCTGAGCTGCCAACCAGTCATTTGATTGTGTATGTTTCATCCTCTATTGTTTTCTCCACAGCAAACGACGGGGCAACAATTTTGGAGCAGATGGATGTGGATAATCAAATAGCAAAATTGATGGTTGAATTATCTCGGAGCCAAGACTATGAAATAGGTGATGGCACGACAGGGGTGGTTGTGATGGCTGGTGCACTTTTGGAGCAGGCGGAGAAGCTGCTTGAATGTGGTATTCATCCTATCAGAATTGCTGAGGGCTATGAAATGGCCTCAAGGATTGCTTTTGAGCATCTTGAGCGCATTTCTCAAAAGTTTGATTTCAACAAGACAAATGTAGATCCTCTAGTTCAAACTTGTATGACAACGTTATCTTCAAAGATGTGAGTTTAGTTACTTCAGTCTTCATCCACTTCTTTATTTGGTTCTATTATGCATGAAGTTTCATTGTCCTACATTGTTGTGAATATCTATGCTAAATGGCATTGATAATTATAAACATTGTTGCTCATTTTTATGAAATGGTTACAAGCTAATCAATTCAATTTTTACTAGCATGCATTATATATTAAAGTCCTTTGCGTCTTATAGTTGACTAGTTTCTTTATCAGCCATACAAAAACTCTGTAGGATCTTTGATCCATTGCCACACTTGGTGGCTTCTTTTTTTTCATGCAAGTTGCTTGTTTTTGATTATCTATGGTCATGGAGAATTAATTTTTAGGGTTGGCAAAAGAAAAGGGGAGAGATTCAGGTTTGGGATTTTAACTTTAACCACCAATTAACTTTTATCTTTAGGTTTTCAGTAGTAACCTGAATATGAGTGATCCTCATGAATTGGCCAAAGAAATAGAAAAACTGGGACGAAGTAACTTTTGTTATTATTTGAAACATGTGTTCCACCCAAGCCAACAAAAAGGCTGGCACAAGTGTTACAGGGATTTTCCAATTAAATTAAATACGAGGGAGAGAATTGTAAAGAACTAAATCCATGCTTTACTTTTCTCGTTAAATGCTGTGAGATGCTGACCTACACTCTAAGTTGTCAATGTAAGCTTTGTCAGTCCTGACCATCATTACTTTTTAATCACTAAAATAATAACTAATACTAACTTTTTCTCAAACACCCCAACATATAACTAATTTTATTTCACATCATATATAACTCTCAATAAAAAAATATCCTCATCCAAGTTTAATTTTAATTTTGTTAAAATTAACCTTTGCAAATAAACATATTTAAGCAATAAATTCTATTCTTTCTTATGTGTTCTGAATATTTATACTCTATAAATGTTATTGATCTTTCTGTAGTTTTGCTTGATAGTAAAATAACTATTATTACGGTGCAGTGTCAATCGTTGCAAGCAAACTTTAGCAGAAATTGCTGTAAAAGCTGTATTAGCAGTAGCAGATTTAGAGAGGAAAGATGTCAACTTGGATCTGATTAAGGTTGAAGGCAAAGTTGGAGGAAAGCTAGAAGACACTGAGCTTATCCATGGGATTGTTGTTGACAAGGATATGAGTCATCCTCAGATGCCAAAAAGAATTGAAGATGCAAAAATTGCTATTTTGACATGTCCATTTGAGCCACCCAAGCCAAAGACAAAGCATAAGGTTGACATTGACACTGTGGAGAAATTCCAGACACTAAGGCAACAAGAACAGAAGTATTTTGATGACATGGTCCAGAAATGTAAGGTAGGTAAATGTCATGCTATCTCATTTTTGTTTGACTGCTCTGCATAACATAGGAAGAAGAAGCTGACTGTGCAGCACCTTTTGCTCGGGGATCCTACTTATATGAACATTCATTTTAAATGTCAATGTTTACTGTATCAATTGATAACTGGAATAGACCCAGAATCAAGATAACCGCTGCAACTTTATTATTTTATGCATTCAGGCTTTCAACAAGGCTTCATATCTCGTTGGGTATCTCTTATGAATGTAAGAGAAATGTCGCTCATTTTTTTCTGAATCCTGCACACTTGTACATACTTGTGTGTATGCCCAGCGTGCTATTGCATGCAATTATTTGGAATTTTTTGTGAGCCATTGCCTATTATTATGTATGTGCAACTCTCCAAAAGCATATGAATATTTGCAGGGACGTGTGTTAAGTGCATATGTGGACACACAAACCTTTGTTGTATGGTTGGATAATTTGCATTAATGCAATTGAAATGCAGATGTTTAGATGGACAAGGGTGCACACTAAATTGCATTTTAAGTGATTGTCTCAAGGAGACCGTCACTGACACTTATAGAAGATACATTTTTGAACTTGTCCGTAACTGACCTGTTGGAGTTTTCTATCCATTGCTATGTGGTGATCCAAGTTACGACATCAATGACAGCGAGGGGATGACCAAGAAGGACTTGGATTATGGCCATTACACTTGACCTGGACCAACTTGAGCTCATATAGAGCATTTCTGAGTGCAAGGCAAAAGTGAAATCCATGTAGCAGACTCCAACTAGTTTGGAATATATGGTTTGTTATTGTTGTTGTTTTTGTTGTGCTTCAGCTATACCCAAAATTCATGCTCATGGTCTCTACATGCATGTATGTTTCTTTCATCATAGATGTCTTTTTGTCCATTGATTTATCTCAAGGCTCAACTCCACATTTGTAGAAAAGCATTTGTTTTTTATTTTTATTTATTGTTGGTGTATTGGTGGTGGGGTGGGTTATTTTTTTGCCGTGTTATTATTTGCAATTTTCATAGGTATAAGAATAGGAGCATGTCAAGACCTTTTACAAAGAAATGATTTTTCAGGATGTTGGTGCCACACTGGTCATTTGTCAGTGGGGTTTTGATGATGAAGCGAATCACTTGCTGATGCATCGTAACTTGCCTGCTGTTAGGTGGGTTGGGGGTGTAGAATTAGAACTGATTGCCATTGCTACAGGTATTCTTGATGCATGGCTTGTTTGACTTTTGGACTTGAGTAATTTTGTTCTTATTAGTTGTAATTCTGGTTCTTTTGATGAGCAGGTGGAAGGATTGTTCCTAGATTCCAAGAGTTAACGCCTGAAAAGCTGGGGAGGGTATTTACTACGCTTCATTTGTTTCACTGGAATTCTTCCATGCCAATTCTATTTTCATGAATATAATTTTTAAACTCCTTATTTCATAAGCAGGCAAATGGTTTTAGCACAAAATCATACATTCACTTAGAATATGTTTGTCCATTTGTTATGATTTTATTTGAAAAATAGAAATGTGCGGACTACACTAGATGACCGGGTACACTAATTTTTGCATGCGGAGAATTTTTGAATAGAAGTTTGGCGGAAAAGTGTTACTAGTGAGAACAGTTTATTATTGAGAACAGTTCTGGATGCATGCTTATGGGAATCACTGAAGTTGCTTAATTGTCAAGTTGATTGATTAAGCTGGCTTTTTCTTTGGGTAACAGTTCTAGGATGCATGCTTAATAGGATAAACCTAAACCACGGGCTCTGTAACTCTCAACAAGAGAATCTATGTTATGTTATTGCATTGCTTGAAAACCATGTTTACCTAGTAAGTGTGGCATTGGCCATTGCATTAACTAATACGTGTAAACTACATCAGGTTGTCTACAAATGTGGTTGCAAAACTCTTTGGGATGGGGCATATCCCTTACCCAAACAAAATCACTATCAATTGCCAATCTAGCTAAATAGTCAGCTGGATCATTCATCTCTCTAGGAACTTGGGTAATTTTGCAAGAAGCAAATAAGTGGGGTTACAGCTATTAGCTTATCGAGATGCTGATCCTCTTGCATACTTGTTGCCTCATGTGTTTGATTCGTTTGTCAAGCTGTTGAATTATCTCCTGGTTACCTAGATTTACTGCAAAATATTTTGTGTTGGCAGTGATTGCCATAAACAAACATTTTGTTATTCTGTCTTTGCATATGCATAGATTTCCGTGAACAAGTATGCATTTTTTATGGTTTTGTTTTATTTATTATGTTGTTTGAGTTCTTATATCTAGTGATGTCAAGGTTTTGTTGTTTTCATTTAATCAGGCTGGTCTAGTTAGAGAAAAGTCATTTGGTACTACTAAAGACCGAATGCTGTATATTGAGCAATGTGCTAACTCACGGGCTGTGACAATATTCATTCGTGGAGGTATATTTTATTTGACATCATATTTTGACAGTTTGTTGAGTATCTAGGTGGTCATTGTAGCTTATCTGATGGGATACACAAATTTCATGTATTGATAATTGGCTTTTTGTGAATTTATTAAGTATCTGCACACTCCATTTTCATGATGTGCTGCATCTTTGGTTATAGCTTCAATTTGGTTTGCTATATCAAACTGGATCTGCTGTGTTTTGACATGGTGTATTTTTTATGCTACAGAAGTTCAAATTTATATTTTATGCATCAGATTCAAGTACTAATTTATTCCATTCTTTACCCTTGTGGGCAAAGTTTATCTATTATTATGTCTAAAAATATATATAATTGTTTGTCAAGCACACTCCTTACAAAAGTATTCATTATATGGTTCATATGATGTTTTTCAACTTTCTTTTCTTATATACAGAAAATGCTTTCAGCATTTTTTTCTTATATATAAAAACTAAATGTAGTTGCACAATTATCAAACTCTGTCATCAGTTGAGTGGCGATATTGTTAAGTTATTAAATGTATGATTAGGGCCTTAGGCCTTGTTTGGTTTTATGTGGAATTGCATTAAGGTAGTTTATGAAGAGGTTTTCCTGATGGCTTTTGACTGTTTAGGAAACAAGATGATGATTGAGGAAACCAAACGTAGTCTCCATGATGCGCTTTGTGTAGCAAGGAACCTTATCCGCAATAATTCCATTGTGTATGGCGGCGGCTCTGCCGAAATTTCTTGCTCAATTGCTGTAGAGGCTGCTGCAGATAGATATCCTGGAGTAGAACAGGTTGATTAATTTTTATTTTTTTGTAATATTCTCTTGGAAGGTTTTAAATTGAAAACTTAATCATTGCATGATATTTCCTTGGCAGTATGCAATCAGATCCTTTGCTGAAGCTCTAGATGCCATCCCAATGGCTCTTGCAGAGAACATTGGCCTCCAACCTATTGAAGCACACTCTGTTGTGAAATCCCAGCATATTAAGGTACCTTGTTCCTTTCCATTTTTCACATCATACTGATGGATTAGGCCATAATTATATACCTTGTACTATGATGCATGTTTTTTGGGAGATGACCTTAGTTCTTATAATCAAAATTTATAATCTTGACTGAGTACCTCTAAAGCTACGGGGCTGAAATTGTGTAGAGGTCACATGTTTTGTAAGTTTGGTGATTTTAAGGAAGTATATGACAATTTGTGATAACATACAAGTCAATCATTACGTCATGTGAGAACTTTAAATGTTTTATGTCAGGTTTTCTCAAATCCCAATAATGAGACTGGAGTAGTGGACCTTAGAATGAGGAAGTAGTTGAACTAAAGGAATGCTTAGGAGTGCTATGTGACAGGAAGCTTTTTTGTCGAGGTTGAAATGAAATTTTATATGAATGGTTTGACCATCTGTCATATAGGAGTGAGATAGTTAAGGTTAAAATACTGTTAAGATTTGTGTAGTTAAGATACAAATACTCAGTTGAATGAGTTATATATCATTCTAGAATGCACCACATTAGAGAAAATGTTTTGTATCACAAAGAGCTTGGACATGATGTTTTAAGGTTGTTTGGCTATACTCAGTGTCCATTTGTGGAGGCTCTTATGCATAAATATGAGTGTCTATGTTACGGTTGATAATAATGACATGTGGTATGGCCATTATTTGGTGGTAGTAGTTCAATTTATCTTTTGGTTGATACTTCTAGCTCTGTCATATGAAGCCTTTCTCTTTGGCTATGTATCCCTATTTCCCCTCTCAGGTTATTGCACATGTCAAAATACTTCTATCCTGTTTCAATTTTCTAGCTTGCAATTGCTAAGACCTAGTTGATTTTGATGATAACAAATACTTAAAACAATAAACTAGTCATTTTTACTAGGTGTTTGTTCAGATTTATATATCTTTCTAGCATGCCATTTTAAGGATACATTCGTGCATATTGTCAAATTCATGAAGAATTTGGAAGATCTAGTCTTAGTTTGTTAATTCATTTTACTTTTCTTATGCATGTAAACTTAAAATTGCCAAGGTTTGCACCATCTTTAGCCTTAGCATCTTACGAAATCAATCACTTTGTTTTGTTGTTTTTGAACCATTTGATTTATTTATTTCTATCCTTGGTTGACGACTTTTATTAGCCTTTTTCAAAGTGTAGACCTAAACTTGAATCTTCTTGAAAAACCAATTTTCCTATTGTCCACCTCCTTATTTGTAGTTTGTACTCATGTTTGGTCTAGTAGAACCCAAATTAGATGACAAAACAAGTTGAATGGCTCAGTTTTGGAGTTCATATAAGTCACCAGCCTCTATCTGATGCCTTTTTCAGTCAAATATAATGTACAACTGGGACCTGCATTATGAGTAAGCTGTGCAAAAAATCGCTTCTTCTTGGATTACTCGTTGAGCTACAACTTGGGCAAAATGGGGTTCTACTGAGAAACCATGGATTATTAGGATTACTGGTTGAGCTACTGGAACAGAATGAGATTAAGAATCTTTGGTGACTTTTACTCCCCTCTTACTCCTAGCAACCTTTTCCTTGTAGAAGACTTCTTTCAAATGGCATAATAGTCCGACACTTTGCGCCTCTATCTTCAAGGAAAACCAACACGTTCTTCTCCTTCATCTTTTTGGATGTTGGTATTTATGTTGAATGATAATACTGACTGAGCGGCTCAGTTTAGTGAATAATCCAGGTGATTGATCTGTTTGGATCAATGGAATCCAAGTTGGATAGGAAAACTGATCAGTCCTCTTGTATGGAAGCTCCACCCAGCTGTTTCAAATTCAAACTCTTGGGAGTTTTTTCGTCCACTGTTGAACTTTTTAAATCTCCTGCCTTTATGCTTATGGAGGATTGCCTTTTATAGAATATTTTGACATTCTCTCATTCATCAACTCGAGTTGTTACTTTTTGACTCAATTCTTTGTATTGGAAGTTCTGAAATCTCTTTTTACCACCTACATAATTGGGCTTCTCTCTTCAAAATCATTTCCTATCATTATATCTCCATATTCTTGAGCCTTTGAAGGAATGAATCACCTGAAAATTTCTCCAGTCCGAAGCGCTTTCTTGCTTTCAGTTGTTTACACCAAGTTCCAACACTTGCAAGCCCTTTTCAAGAAAGTTTATTCTCTTTGTGGTTATGAATTCAACTTTGAGCTAAGCTACTTTCATGTTTTTCGAATTATTTATGGAAGGTGGTTTTTCCTTTTTCATTGTTAATATCTATTGAAGATTCCGTTTAATTATTTCTTGGAAAAGACTTTTCTTCATATTCCTCACTCTAGCAGTATAATTTTTTCTAATTATTTTTGAGAAAGTTCTTGTTAATAATGTCTTGGTGATTTTAAGTTTAGAGCTCCTCTTTAAGCGCTAATTTTCAACAAGGAGTTCGCAGAGTATAGTAGATTGTGGAAGGCAGAATTACTATAAGTCGCTTATTTTATTGCTCTCTCCTTTGTTTGATTCACTCTCTTGCTTAAACTTTCTGGAGTGTCTTTGAGTTTTGACTGCATTTGCAACAGCCAGTTTGCCTCTGGCCATATTCCTTGTTCAGTTTCAGCGGTCTATTTCTGTGTCCTGTTTGAATCTTGACTGTTCTTCTTGGTTTTTCATTCTTTTGTTTCTTCATTTTTCAATTTTTAGTATATTAACTCAGATTATTTATTATATCTGAATGCTCATAATCATTTAGTTGACCATTTTGAGCTATTTTTGAATTTTCATTATACTATTATTTTAACCCAATTTAACCCCCTTTGGCAATCTACATGCCAACAGCAACTATGTGAATTTAAAGTTAAGCCAGATTGAAGTTAATTGAAATATTGCATAAAAAATAATTCTGTAATTGGCTTTGTTAGGTAAGCTCCCCCAACACTTCAATCCCCTCCTAAAAACACTCCACTAAATTTTTTATATTTGTTTTATATCCTTTATAAATTTTAACATGAAAAATTAAGTTTATTCTATATCTTACACATTTCAATAAAAAAAATTAATTTTATTTCACATCTGATATAATTCTCAATAATAAAATAACATTAAAATAAATTGTGTTAAATGTTGGCCTACAAAACAGAAACACACAAATAAGATAAATATCACAGAAATTGGGATGCTAAAGTGGATGAATAAGTATACACGAAAGGACAAGTTAAAAAATTAGCATATCCGTAAGAAAGTTGAAGTAACCTCAATTAAAGATATGCTTAAGAGAATTGGCTTTGATAATTTGGACATATAAATTATAAACCGATAGAAGCTTCAGCAGGAAAAAATTGTATTATTGGCCAAAAAAAAAAACAACGAGAAACTGAAAGAAATGATCTTACATACTTGATACAAAATGAGAGATTGTCATTTGATATATTGCAATGAAAATAAAGAATTTATGTAGCTGACCTTCAATCGAGATAGAAGCTTGGTGGTGATTGTTTAGTTCGAAAACATTCCCCTACCAAACAAGATTAAAGAAATGATGCTTTTTTTTAGACATAAGAAATGATGCTTGTTGAACTTGGTAAGATTTCTGAATTCCGAAATCACATTTGCAGGAGAAGAATCCTTTTTGCGGTATCGACTGCAACGATATTGGGACGAACAACATGCAGGAGCAGAATGTGTTTGAGACCTTGATAGGGAAGCAGCAGCAGATCTTGCTTGCTACCCAGGTGGTCAAGATGATTCTCAAGATTGACGATGTGATCTCACCTTCTGACTATTAAACTGAATTTTCTCTTGCTCTTCTCAATTTTAAGCCTGCATTTACTTAGTTATTTCATTCATGTTTCTTAGTTATGTGTTGAATCCTCTATGAAGAAATGCTAGAAACTTGAGTCTTCACTTACTGAACTTTAGATTGTCCTCTATATGAACTCTTTGAAATGTTTTTGCTTTATTTTGACATGGGTAGAATAATAGATTTCTGTTTTTTGAAGTTCAGCTATTGCCTAGTGCACTTAAAGATAAAAGATACTAGTTAAATACAATTCAAACTATTCTTTAAAAGAATATGATAGAACTCAATTGAGTAGGACATTCCCTTAATCCAACCGACATCCTCAGAACATGTTAGAAAAGTTATATAATTTACCGCTTTGTTGGCGGATTTATAAACATGAGTGACTCTATATTCTTTGAACAGTGACAAAACATGGGCAATGAAAGCAGTGTTTTCCGGACAGTTGGACTTCTTGGAATAGATTCTTGTTTTATATACTGCAAAAGTTGTGCATCTCGTTGATCGCCTATGAAATGACAATTGGAAATTAGAGCCAACACTCGGTAAACTATTTTACAGTGCCACTCTTATCTTAAAATCAATATTCCTTTTTTTTTTCTTATAGAGAAATTATACACGAAAGGATAGAATGAGAAATGAGTATATCCGAAAGAAAGCTGGTGTTACACCAATTGAGGATAAACTTAGAGAAAGTCGGCTTCGATGGTTTGGACATCTCAATCGTAGGCCAATTGAAGCTCCAGTTAGAAAAATTGAGTTATTGAATTTTACCCATGTACAAAGAGGAAGAGGGAGACCAAAGAAGACATGACAAGAAACTATAAAGAGTGATCTTAGTTACTTAAACTTAGATAAGAATTTGGTAACTGATAGAGCGCAATGGAAACAAAGGATTCATGTAGCCGACCCCACCTAGTGGGATTAAGGTTTGATTGTTGTTGTTGTTGTTGTTTATAGAGAAATTAATATTCTAAAATGCTGTTTGACATTATTTTGTTGTATAAAAAAGTATTGTGCTATTTAACTCTATTAAAAAATACTGTTGAATAAAATTATTTTATGTATTTAACAAATTATTGTTAAAAATTACTATCAAAAATTAAATTATTTGAAAAAAAAAACTTTTTGTGTTATATAAATATCTATAATTTTATTTAAATTAGACAAATAAATAAAATTATTATTATATATTTTTATTAATAGATAATAAAATAATTATATTTATATTTTATACATTTTAAAAAACTGAATGTGCCGTGATAGTTTTATAAAATAATTTAAATTTTTGTGTTCAAGCGCTCGCACGTTTGGATGCCCAATTATCCACCGTGTCAGTACTAGGTGGGCTCATTGCTGATGTAGCAAGCGTTCATATGAAAAAAAAAAAAAAAAATTCTATTACAAGGCTTCTCTTACATGCATAATTTGTAAGTAGCCTTGTTTGTGTTCAAAACTTATAAATTTTCAGCTCTTGCAGATTTGTTTTCTGCTCTGGAAGTTTGACATGTCTTCATTGAGCTCAAGTGCATGAATGTGTCAGTACCTGTGAAGGGTTTTCTTAGCAGAAGATCTGCAGATTACACATTTCTGAATAAGAAGAACCAGAAAAGTTCTATCTCAATGCTTTGTAGCCTCATAAATAATCATAAATTTTGAATCCAACTAAACAAAAACTAATTTTAACTATAATATTTAGAGTCATTTATGAAGAACGCACAGATTACTCAAGAGAAAAGAATCGAATTCAGGCTTATCAAAATGGCTCAACGGTCACAGGGTTCTAAAATCCAACTTTGACATGTTAAGTTCAATCTAAAACCAAAAATGCTGATTTCTGCAAAGGTACAAATATCACCACCAGATGAAATTTTATTTAATTGACAATGGCGATTTATATGGACAAGAAAAAAATAAATTACAAGGTTGGTAAACAACTTAACTAGGTATATTACTATCTATGTAGAGTTTAACCTCTCTCTAGAAGCCAACAAAATTAGATTCTCTTTCTAGCAGCAAAAGATAAGCAGCAGCAGCAACGCTGCTAAACTTCATTGAGGAAAAAGAAACTGCAAACTGAGAAACAATTGACATGCAGACAATCGTTTTCTACTGTATAAGTTTTTCTATACAATAGAGGAACATTTGCTGACAGTAGACAATCATTTTATAGAGAACATAACAAAAATGTAAAACTAAATTAAGGGGGTGTTAGATTCGATGTTATCCTGACATTATATCGTGTTATCTAGATGTCATATTTTATCTAGATGACATGAAATACATCAAAATAACACTGAACCAATGCCCCGAGAGACCGATTCATCAGCTATCATGCAACTATTTGCATCTATATTTCATAGCATCTTCATATCAATTCGTGCAGTCATAGCAAAAATTCAATTTGATGATTCAACTAACAGCCGGTAGCACTAATAAATGGTGCTAGGCAAAGAAAAAGATAACAGAACTATATTCACAACCATGTATACAAGGCTATGAAGCAGAATGGGAAGCTTAAAGACATCAAAAATACATCAAGTTTTGCCGAGTTCCTCAATGAGAAAAGAGGAACTGCCTCAATGTAGATTTTACCAGGGAGAGCACATGTGCGACACCAATGGGGGATAAGATGAGAGGGCAGACGTTTAAGATGCTTCTGTATAAGCAGAAACATAAAAAAATCAGGAAAAACAGAAAAGGGAAGACTTTACAGAAAGCATAGCTTTAATTAGAGTAGAATGAAAAGCATACATTATGGTAGTTGATCTTCTAGTTATTGTCATATTTTAATGAGCAAGCAAGACCGGATTGAAAGGGATCATAATGGGTGATCACAAGCTGGCAGGAATGATCATCAGATTGAACAAGTTGGAATTTTTATCGTAAAGAGAGCTATCGTTGTTCCAACAAATTCATGGTATCACCGTTTCGCTAGTAGAATACAAGATCATAATTCACAACAGAAATTCGAAGAGAGGTAGGAGGAAACTAGACATTGATCTCACCAGCTACCAGCATCTACCTCCTTCCCCTGATATTCCCTTCCTCCTCCGCGATCTTCTTCCGATGGGCATCCGCAAGCTTATCCAGCGCGGATTGGACAGCGTCGCGTCCTCCGATGAGGAGACGGGCTATAACTTCGGGATCGCGCTCGAACCTGGCCTCCTCAAACTCCCTGCGGGCGTTGGACCGGAGCACATCCCGCCATGGCACCCCGCTGGGATGTGGCCAAGTGAAGAAGCGCGTCGCCCGGATGATGTCCCGGTAAAGCCATAGGGCTTCTCGCCGCGTGCTAGTCAATCGCCGCCGCGCCGATAGCTCGCCCTCGTCAGCGTCCTCGCTGCCCTTCTTCCTGTCCACCAGGTGCCTCTCCAAAAGCTCCTCCACCGTGTCAGGTCCCTCGTGTATAGACCTCGCACCGCCACCGGCAGAGGAAAGAGAAGCAGTCGATGGGCACGAGCCGCCGCCAGAGAGCCGCCACCAGCGCGGCCGGAGGAACGAAGGAGAGGGTCTCGGTGTCATGAGCCCTGACCTCAATTGTCTCGAACGGCCATTTTATGCCATTACGACATTCCCAAATTATATATTTTATTATTAAAAATAAAATATTATATATATAACATTTAAATTTTATAAAATTATATTTTTTATATTATTTTTTAATAAATAACACTATAATTCAAATTTTGAGTCTTAAAACTATAAATTATAATTAAAAATATTAATTTTTATACTCTAAATTATTTTAATATTAAAAACTAAATCTTAAAAACTCATTTATTTGTAAAATTTAATTTTAATAACATTAAAATTAAACTTAAATGAAAATATTTTTTATTAAAAATTATGAATAATATCAAATAAAGTTAATTATTATCTTGAAATTTATGAAAAATATTGTGATATAATTTAGTTATTATTTTGATATGTGCATAGAATATGAAATATAGTTAATTTTTAATATTAAATTTTATGTGCAATGTGATATGACTATTTAAAATTAAACTAGATTAATTCTTAAACTTTAAACTTTAATATTATATTTAAAATACTATTTATTTTATAAATTGATTATATATAAGATTCACTTTAAATTCAATTTAATTAGATAAATCATATATAATAGAATAGAATTCATGAAATCCATCAGTAATTTAATTTATAATTTCTTTCAAAAATATTAATTAAAATATATAACTTCTTAAGATTTTAATGTGATATATATAATATTTCATCTTTAATAGTGAAATATGTAATTTTTTATAATTAAAAAAATCTTTTATTTAAATCTCTCGAAATTAAAATTATTATTTTGTAGGTCCCTTTCATTCAAAAATATTATATACGAATCCTTTTGACAAATCCTGTCACACTTCATTATTCGCTGACTTGACTTCATCGACCTCTTTCATTTGAATAATTTACTTATAATTTTCATCATCGTAAGTAAATTTTGATATTTTTTTTTATAAAAATTGTATCATAAGTGAGTCTGTGAGTTATGTTCTTTCGGTCGTAACTGATTAAATATTATAACATGATTCATATGAATTAATTTTATTTTAAGCCTACATTGAATTTCATGTAAAGTTAAAATTCAAACCTTGTTTGACCAATCATTGACCACCCTTTTTTTACTCATTCATTTTTGTAAATGGCATCAGTTCAATTTATATGAATATTTTAATAAATATTTAATTTAATATTATATTATATTATTTATTCATGACATTTAAATATATTTTTTGAGTCACAAATATTATATAATTATTTAAAAATATTATTAAATTTAATATTGAGCTAAATATTTTTTTAATATGAAAATACATTTTATATTTTCTTTTGCTACAAACAATATAAAAATATAAAATTTTAAAATTATCCTCTTCGAAAATTTTACAAATTAAGGTTATGTCGCTTCTTCACACTTAGAAAAATAATGTTTTTTCAATTTCTTGAGGAAAAAGTTATAAATTACTGTAATGTATTTTTTTTATTATGAAAACTGAAATGTGAATTTGATGTGAATTTTCTGTGTAACACATGGAGAGCAAAATTATTGACGTAGGATATAGGGGATCTTAAGAAACATAGAGAGAGAGAGTCCCGAGAGACGGCGGCACGCAGAAAGCTAAGCTTGTCGGTCAAGACTTAGATGAGAGAGAGCATCCAGAGCAATACACGGAGAAATTTAAGGTGGTTCAGAGAGAAAATCCCCTACATACACCGGGTGGCCAAGTGATTTCACTAGAAAAAAAGGAATTAAAGGCATGGCGGCCTGAAGTCCTATGGGACTAGCGCCTGCCGGATGTCATCAGAGAAAAGGGTGTTGCCATCAAGTGAGCCAAAGAAGGGATCAGATCTTTATTTGAGGGCCTGAGCACCTGGGAAAAGGCAATTCCGTCCAGTGAGGAAAGGCGAAAAAGGTGGAGGAAAGACGGCAGGCACAGAAAGTGGACATACAGGGAACGGTGAGAGAGAATTTTGGCCCTGGTGTACTTCCTGATGAGAAGGATGATGCCTAAGAGGCTGAGAGGAAACATATGACTGAACAGGACGACTTCCGACAGTAAAAGGAGCGGAAACCGCCATAGCTGGCGGGGGAGGTTCATGAACCCCCGCAACCGACAGAAGAAGATCAGGAGCCGCCGCAACCGGCGAAAGAGATGTACGAGAAAACAGGGTGGCACAAACTGGCTGGGTCTGCCTGAGAATCACAGCTTGCTGGGTTGTGAGGCCAGTAACCATATTGGTGAGATTGGCCAGCATCCCCTGTAATGCTGAAAGGCGAATGCGTCTGGAGGAAGAAGTAGATCCGGTGCGATGCCGGGATGTCGAAGCTGAGGCTTCATCACTTGGCACCCTGACGGGAGGTTCACCTGCTTGTGTGCTGCGGGCAGCGGAATTGGTTCTACGTGTTCTGGCCACCATCTTCTCAGAGTCTCAATGAAAGCACCAGAAAATATTAACGTAGGATGTAGGGGATCCCAAGAAACACAGAGAGAGAGAGTCCCGAGAGAGGCGGCACGCGGAGAGCTAAGCTTGTCAGTTAAGACTTAGATGAGAGAGAGCATCCAGAGCAACACACAGAGGTTTAAGGTGATTCAGGGAGGAAATCCCCTACATCTACCAAATGGCCAGGTGATTTCACTAAAAAGAAAAGAAAAAATGGCTGTCAAGGCCAGTACAATCGTTAGAAGAGGGAGCCAGAGAGAGGGAGAGCTTTCTTAATTTAAGCTCTAGTACAAGTGCAGTGGAAAGATGAGAGTGCTCCTCTTCTCCTTCTTCTCCTTCTTCTCCTTAAAGCTTTGTTCAGGGGTATTTATAGGCGGGTGAAAGAAGAGCTCCGCCCGGGTTTTTCGGAGGGAAAAAAGTATAAACAATGCTGAGCCCACGCTGATGGTCCCACCGCTATCGGCCACTAGAGAGACTGAAAACAATGGGTGAAGAGCTTGTCTTTTTGGGGTTCGTGATGACTGAAGCATGCGAGCCCTTGATTTGTGTGACTAAAAGAAGCATGCTGCATTGAAAATAATGCAGCCAGAGCACGCTTACATCGATAAGTATAGCTGAGAAATGTCGTACCCAATATGATTGGAAAAGCTGGAAACATCATGGACGAAGTTTAGGAGCTGTTGAACAAGGGTCATGCACAATGTTTGGAAAGCTCCAACTATCACTCACGATGTTTGGAAGGCCCCAAACATCACTCACAATGTTTGGAAGGCAAACACAGCTTCAAAGGTTAATGCATGATGTTTGAAACCTAATAATTTTGAAAGGTCGTATATGATGCTTCAAGATGAAGGAGCGCCATGTGTATGACTGTGATGCAGCGCTGAAACTACATGTCAATAAAAATAAAACTCTAATAATAAAATAGATATCAATATTTTCACTTGATCAAAAAATTTGAAAGAAAAAAAACGATAACAACTATATGCAATTGGCAATTATAATTGAAGAAAAATTTTTCGAAAAATTTTACGCGATTGAAGTAGGCTAGTGCAGACATTTGATAGTACCACAATCAATTTTTTTAAAATTAAAATGAAAAAAATCAATTCAAAATTCACAATTTTTTCAAATTAAAACCAACTAAAATGTCTAAATATTAAATACATCAAATATAGAGAAATTATGGTATTTGGCATATACCTATACTATATGTAAGTAGAAAGAAAAACTTTCGTATTAATTTTTATGCTGTATAATGACATTTCTAGTAATGTAAAAATAATTTCTAATTGTGTAAGGCATTTTTATACTATGTAAGTTGAGAATTTATTTTCTTATATTTTTATCATGCAGAAGATTTTCTTATGTAATTAAAAAATATTATTAAATACATAATTGAAGCATAATTCTAGATAAAATATAAATATGTAATTGAAGCATAATTTAATATAAAATATAATTATGTAAAGAATGATAAAGTGATTCATTTTTTTATTCTAGTTCTACACACATTACTCAATTATAAACTATCAAGTATCTTATGTGTTACTTTACTTAAATATAATAATTTCCTCTTATCAAAAAAAAAAAAATCTATCAACAAAAAAGTAAATAATTTTTAAAAAAAAAAAATTAAAAAAAATTACACAAATCTCACCGGCCGGTGACATAACCTATTCAATTTACTTGTCAACCCCACTTCCCTCGATTTCTCCTGCGATTCTGCGAAGCAATCACCGACCTCTATCAAAGGCGTCATCTTTGCATCTGCAGTTCGACGCAGCACATCTACCTCTCCGTTCGGCGCATCACCGCCGCTTCGATCTCGTCATGGATGAAGAATACGATGTCATTGTTCTCGGCACCGGCCTGAAGGAGTGTATCCTTAGCGGTCTTCTCTCCGTTGATGGTCTCAAGGTCTTCCTCCTCATCTCACTTTTGATCGCTCGTGGTTGCTCCATCTTTCGATCTCAATATCCCGTCCTTGTTATTGGAAAGTTTTTCAGAACATATCCTTAATCGAGATATTGTAATTTCTACCCCTTTTCTGTCAAAAAAAAAACATCTGTCCCTTTTAGTTGGAAGATTTTATTTGATTCATTTGAATCAGTCGATCTAGAGTAATTTTGATGTGTTTCGCTCTGTCGATTACCTTGTTCCTGATTGCTGAAGTTGGTGGCGTGTTAAGTCTCCGATTAAGATGGGCTTTTCTGCATACTGATATGCCGATCACACTAATTTAGTACTTAATGCGCTCCCATGGTAGTGCGTTATTGAACTGCTCAATGATTCAGTCTCTCAGAACGAAGGGTAACTGTTCTGCTTGCATGTTGACAATGCCTTTCACCATCTGAATATTTTGGTTTGCAGAATTCGTTATGTTGGAAGATCTGTTTTTTGAATCCTCCATTTAACTTTTGGCAGCTGTGTTTTTAATGGTTTTTGCGAGAAAGTTGGATGTAGGAAGTGCGATGTTCTGTTTCCTTATCTGCCATGAATTTACACACGTCATCTTCTTGTCTGAATTTAAGTGACCATCATATTATCTACGCTGTTATAACTTTTGTATTCTTTTGCTTTTTTTCTCTCCCTTGAAAGGATTGGTCACCACTTCAATTTTGTTTTAAATCAGGAAAAATAAACACACTATTCATCGTTACTATGTGCATTTCATATTAGACCTTAATTACTTAAGACGTCTTTTTACTGTCTTGGATCAGGTTCTGCACATGGACCGGTTTGATTACTATGGAGGAGAGTCTACCTCACTTAATCTCATCCAGGCAAGTAACTAAGGTTTCATTTGCATTGAGTCCCATGGATTTTCGATGTTCAACTCTCAATAGCCTTTGCAATTATCATTTACCATCATCTCTACAAGTTATAGGCCCTGCATTTTAATTATTTTGCATTATTTTGTGGAGATTGGTAGTTTCATGTAATACATAAGATTATATACCTCCTACCAATATTGGACTAATGATTGTTTGTAGCAGTTGTTTTCTACTGTTTGTCTTCTTGAATTTCTCATTTATGAGTGATATAAAGTATTGCAGTTGCATTAGCACTTTATTCTACATTTTCTTGTACTGAACTTTATTTTCCCCTGCAGCTATGGAAAAGGTTAAGGGGAAGTGATAAACCACCGGCACATCTAGGTCCAAGCAGAGATTATAATGTTGACATGATTCCAAAGGTACTCTTCTTTTTTGGATTTTGCAAGTTCATGAAGCATATCTTGTGGCAGCTATGACTAACCACAATTGGATAGTCATTCCACATATCCTATTATGAGTTTGCCCAATGTCATCTCATTTATGCCCTAGTGGTGAATCCTTGTTGCTTTGGTTATTATATGTTGGACAATTTGAATATAGGTCAACTGACTAATTTAAAAGCATATGTTATGGCCTATGAATAATTATATATTCTAACACTTCTTACGTATTAACTTAGTTGGCTTTACAGCATGGATTCAATTTTGCATAGACACTTTATTTTTAGAGCCTTATTTAATTATAATTGGGAGACACAATAGCCTGAATATGAGCATTCTAGCTCTAAAACACTGTTAAATCTACAGTAGCCAACTAACCTAAACCCTTCAGTCTCTGAAGGTGAATTGATTCATTGGGATGCACTTGTGAATGAGTTTGGAAGAGGGTTGAGGGAATGATTAATTAAACTAATTGTGAGGTTATATTTTATAGAAGTGTGTCCACTGGGAACAAAATATGGTTTCACTAGGGTTGTATTTTTGGTATTATATAAGGTTGTCAACTAATAATCTATGTGAAAACTTCATTGTTTTTCTTTAGGGCATTTAAATATTTTTTCAGCATAGGAAAAATTTTAGTTAGATGGCAGTGACACTTCTAATACAGGATAAGGGAGGAATGTTTCGAGTGATTGGCCATATCCATCGTTGACCTTGTAGAGTTCGTTGTGCATAAATGTGGTGTCAAGATGTCAAGGATGAGTTGGAGAAAACCAAAAATAATTTGGGATATGGTTATTACGCACGACTTTGATTAACTTGTGCTCACAATGAATATTTCTTTAAATAGAGCTGAGTGGAAAAAAGAAATACGTATAATTGATCCCCATTAGTTTCGCATCATGGCTTTGTTTTTGTTGTAATAATGACCATTTAGTTGTTTATTCATCTATTTTTTAAAATTGAACCAAAGAAGAGAAATCCATTTAGCTGACCCATTTGTTTGAGATTAAGGCTTTGTTATAGTTTTCACTGTTGTTCATCCCTTTTTATTGACTTGTTCTGTTCATAGTGAACTCAAGAGTGGACCTGCGGTTGCAATTGCATGTTGCTACCTTGCAAATTTTCTATTGGCAATACCTACATAATGTTTCTGTGAAAACTGTCACATTTCTGTTTTATAATCCCTTTCTTTTGAAGCTAATTCATGTCACTATGACTAGTTCATGATGGCAAACGGTACTTTGGTACGTGTACTTATACACACTGATGTTACAAAGTATTTGGCTTTCAAAGCAGTGGATGGCAGTTATGTCTACAACAAAGGAAAGGTACCCCCTTCCTACTAGTTGTTGATACAAAACACCACTTGTCTTTTACATAATGCTTTTTAGTTTTTTCCAGTATCAACTTTTCCCTTCCCTCATTATGATAGGTTCACAAGGCTCCCTCAAATGATATGGAGGCACTCAAATCTCCACTTATGGGTTTGTTTGAAAAGCGTCGAGCTAGAAAATTCTTTATCTATGTGCAAGATTATGATGAAAATGACCCAAAGACACATGAGGGTTTGGACCTAACAAGAGTTACTGCAAGAGAACTTATTGCGTATGTAACTGATCTATATCTTGTAATTCTACCTATTGCACATTAATGAACAATATGACTTTACATTATTCAAAATTAGAATGAAGTATGTTTGTGATGTAAAATGAAGTGCAAAATATGATTTTCATGCCTTTAGATTGGAAGGAAAATAAGATTTAAATTGTGTCTTGATTAAAGATGATTAAGTCATAGGGTTTCATTGAATTTTAATCATAAGTATAATTGTTATTTTCATTAAATATTAATATCCAGAGATATATAAATTATAAGGTAAATAGAAAAGTAATTTTATACTACGAGCAAATTAAACCAAAAGAGATGAATATATTATATTAAAAATAAGAGGTAACATGAAGTGATACTGAAATAACAAATGTGAAAACATATAAATGATAGATAATATAGTAGAGATAGAAGAGGACCCAAACATCACAATCCGATACTCGAATCAACGTCAAATCTATAGAAATAATGATGATACCCTTGTACAAAACTCATTTAACCAGTGGTCCTTCCACCAGCTACGTAGGCGACGGTAGCTTTCACAGCGTTGGCTGCAGTAGCTTCTACGGCTGCAGTAGCTTCTACGGCTGCGGTAGCGGACAAGGCGGCGAATGTTTATTCTAAGGGGAGAGGTTTTAATGTGCCAAGTGAGTCCTGTGGGCTTTATCACATGCCTATTTAATGGCCCAAACTATAATAACGCATAAAATAAGAAAAAGTAAGAGGCAAAGCTTATGAAATAAGGAGAAATGGGAGGGCAAGCTCATGAAATAAGGAGAAGTGGGGGGCAAGCCATGAAATAAGGAGAAGTGGGGGGCAAGCCATGAAATAAGGAGGGGTGGAGTGACCCATCATGACTTATGATCCTAAGAGAAGATTGGGTCAACTTGACTCAATGTGACCCAACATACAAACCTTAACTGTAATGACCTAAAATTTAATGCGAGTTGATGCCTAAGCGATGGAACTTGTAAAGAGCCAAATGAAGATAATTAAGTAAAGAAGATTAAGAGAATTTAGTAGGACTAATAAAAAATTTATCTAGGTCCAAATTAGATTTCTTATAAATTCTTTATGATTTAAGTGAAATATGGTGATAATATAAGGACTTGATTGTAAATCACCTAAAACCTAAAAATAATTTAAATTATTTAGCACTAAGAGAGATTAAAACTAGCCTAAACAAAGTCATAATTAGTTTTATCTAATATTAATTTCTTAAGTTTGCTATATGGAAGAAATGAGGGATACATTGGATTTGCATGATTACACTTGGCTAACATTGTGAGTTGAGAGCTCGTGCATAATGCCATTTATATTTGGGAGAAAAATGGATGAGTTTTGAGGTTTGAATAGAAAAAACTTCTCTATCTCTATGTACCTGCAAGGAGGGGAGAGATGGTGTGAATGCTTTGAGAGATAGAGCAAGAAAGGTGACCTTAACCTTTATAGTTTCGTCTATCAACCATTGCACTACTTTGAGAGGATTTAGAGAAAGAAGAGACAGGTGGACGCAATTCATATGGAAAAGAAAAGATTGAAGAATTCAAAGAGTGATGCTTTCATTCTAACTAAGAAGGAATAGAAGAGAAACTTAGTTGACGGTAATCTTTATTCTAATCTAGGCTTCATCTCCAACTTAAGCAACTACCTTTATGTTTAATTTGGGGCTTCTTGTACCAGCATTCTAGGAGTGAAAGAAAAGAATTTAGATCTTATGCATGGCAAGGATTAGGAGGACTTGGTCGCCTTGTATGCTAGATTGCTGAGTTTGGAAGAGCAAATTAGAGGGAGTCACTTTACTTGGTTCATAAGGTAGGCAAATCATGTCCGTTTTCCTTGAATTTTGAATATGCTGTAGATGATAAAGTTTATTACAAATTTTTTAATTGTATGTTTTTGTGATTTTGACTTTATGATGGACTAATGAACCCTTAAATCTAAATTATTAAACCTGAATAATTTTGTAGCAGAGCTAGGCTTAAAGAGCAAAATTTGTATCAAGTGAAATTAGATTCAAGTGAAGTTTTATTTGCTATTTAAAAGACTTCTTAAGTTTTAAAATGACATCTTATACTTTTCCATTTGAATAGATTTTAGTGCTTTTCCTATAGTTTGAATTTAGTGTTCAAAATCTGTTTTTTGTAATTTGGATAGAAATCTAAGGTCTAGATTGTAGCAGGATTTAGTATATCAAATGATCTCAAATTTAATTGAAATTTGCCAGAGGCTTAGTTCAATATGTTAGCTACAACTTTCGTGTTCAAACTTGTGATTTTAAATTAAAATTAAGATTTGGTGGCTTTAAATCTAAGCTGACAATTTTCCCCAAAATTCTGTTAAGTTATAATTTAGAGGGGATTAGCCTCACTAAATGAATTCTAAATGATGTCAAACTTTGCAAATTTGTGGTTCCTATCACAGTCTACAACTTTGATATTTGACACTTGAATAGAAAATGTATTTGATAAATGTTTTAATTGACTCAAATTAGAGTTGAAATATGAGAATTTAGATTTCAGATACATATGTTGTTTTTATGATAGATATTTTGATCAAATGATCTACAAAATGAATGAAAACTTGCAAAATAATAAATCACTTAATATACTACAATGTTTATATTTAGAGCTGACTTTGAAAAGAGTTGTATCGTAATGTTTTAATTTGGTGAACGTAGATATGAAAATATGCTCAGATTTATTAAAAAGCTATATTTATTGAACCATGGTTACTTATGAGCAAGTGGCAAGTTTTTGTTACTTTTGTGACCATAAAATATCAAATTTATAATTAAGTAGATGATTGACTTATGAGCTATCAATGTGATGCAAATTATATGGTGAATTTTTAGTCATTTACATATTGGTATAATATTTTGTTTGAAATGGTAATTAACTAAGCATTTTAGTACTGATTTTGAGATGATTTAAACTATAATAAAATAATAATTACTTGTTGAAATGAGTATCATGATGAATATTATTGGGTAGCCCCATGGACTAATAAAAATAAGTTAAATCGGGATCGACACAAGGACAAGCGTATGGGCTCGTGAAATAAAACTCTCTCTTACACATAATAATATATTATAATAGTTAATAGTAGAAAAAATCAAATGAAACTCTTCACAGAGTCAAGTCTGATGTTCATGTTGGAATCGGTATTGTGGATGTTCTACATCAGTTTGTCTTCTTACAACTTAAATAAATATTGCTATATTTCCTGAAATTAAATATTTTTATATTTTCTTATCGTATATCAGGGCTTAATTAATGTGTCGTTATCGGATCCTAAGTTCTGGATAAGAAACCCAAAGGGTTGCGTTAAGCAATTGACAGCTAGCGTAAAACTTGTCGAATCAATCATGACATGAATCTATTAAGAAAGTGGGTAAATTTTTTAAAATTGTAGTAAAACCAGCGATGATATATAGTGCTGAATGTTATCCTACAAAGAGAACTTACAAACAAAATAAATATTGTAGAAATGAGAAGATTAAGTTGGATATGTGGGTATATACGTAATGATAAAATGAGAAATAAGTATATTTGTGAAAAAGTTAGAGTTGCATCAATTGAGGATAAATTTAGGGAAAGTCGGCTTGGATAGTTTAGACATACAATTTGTCAGCCGATTGAAGCTCCAGTTAGAAGAATCGAGTTATTAGATTTTGTCAATATACAAAAAAGGAAGAGAGACCAAAGAAGACATGACAATAAACTATAAGGAGTGATTTTATTCACTTAGACCTAAATATTGATTTGTTAATTGTTAAAGCGCAATGAAAACAAAGAATTCATATAGCTGACCCCACCTAGTAGAATTAAGGTTTAGTTGTTGTTGCTATTGTATATTGGGGCTTAATTGATTTAGTTATTGATAGTTTGATTTGCATTGTGCTGGTACAACTTTGTTGATTTAGATTGTTGTAAAGCGAGTTTCTTGACTTTGAATAAAGTACTAAACATAGTTGTGGGGGTGCAATTGAATGCTGCATTATAATATACTGAATGATTATTTTTTCTACTTTCAAACCAAAATTTAAGACAATCTGACCCTCCAATTGGATCTTTTGAACCCAATATCTATATTAATTGGATATTTGATTATACAAATGTTGAACCAGTTTTTTATAGTTGGCAGTATCGGTTATCTAGGCAGCCGATTCTTTGTTCCTTCATGAATTTTAAGAATTGATGTCTAATGGCTTTTGCAATTTATTTATAATTTTCAATTAAAATTTAGTGGAAAGCTGAATATCAAATGATTGTAAGACCGAAGGTTGGTGTTTCAGTTTACTTACTCACTTCTTCATATTATTTTGGAAAGAAATCTATCAATACCTTCTTGATTGCATGAATATTCATGTAGCATGATATGCTTTAATTCTATGTGATATCCTAAACAGTGTGGCATTATAATCTATCTAGCTTCTTCATTTTGTCTGGCCAAGAGACATTTTATAACGGCAGAAAATATTTAGTGTATTGCAATATTTTTGTGCTCCGGTTGCAGAGTTCCTGAAACTAAGCATATCATTTTATTTGTGTTTTTAATACAGGAAGTATGGTCTAGATGAGAACACTGTAGATTTTATTGGTCATGCAGTGGCACTTCACAGAGATGATCGATATCTGGACGAACCTGCTCTAGATACTGTAAAAAGGATGAAGGTTTGTTTTTCCAATGCTGTATTTGCTCTAGACTTGTTCTCTTTGTTTTCATATTTAATCTGTTCCTTGAAGTTTTTTCCCTTTCTTAAACCTATACCAAGTACTAAACTATTGCTGCTGGATTTTACATATGTAGGTAATGGATTATTAGCTTATTAATATTCTTTATTTGGGGTATTTAGATGTTTTGGTTCCTAAATTATTTCAGCTGTGTTTCTCCTCAACGTGGCCTTTAAAAATAATCCAACAAAGTGCTTTCAGATAAATTTGCAGTTGGCCTAGTCACAGGTGTCTGTTGGTCTGGACACGGAGCTCATGCATAGCCTCCATGCAATGCGCTGCAAAAACGAGGCTCACAGGCAGCTGTGAGGCATTTGATGGGCAAACTATGATGTAGAACCAGTGACAACAAACCCAACAAAGCAGCAATCGGGGGAGGGATTGGTTGGATGAGCAAAGGCAGCGTAGGTTAATCCGAGCAAGGTCGTGACATCCAAGCAAAAGAGAGAAACAGAGTAATCAAATCTAAAGGGTGGTGGACTTGTGTGGGAATGGATTTGGGGATTCTCGCCAAATGCTTTATCTCTTCTTTACCCGGGACATCGACATGAAGGAATTTGATTTCCCAGGAAAGAAAATTTTATTTGATTCAAAGATCATCAATACAACACTAAATAGGTGTTTATATAGACTGTATGATAGTGGGATTAAGGCTTGGTTGTTGTTGTTGTTGTTGTTGTTGATAGTAAAATTAAGAAAAATATATAAATAAGTAAATATATATATTATACCATATTGTACCATATTCTCCTCCCACATACTAGGAAATAGATCAAATTATGTCATAATAATTCTCACATATATTAGAAAATAAAACTAAATTAAATCATCCCAAAATAGAATACCTTATCAATGAAAATCAGCCTGATATAAAGGATATTCAATCAATCAAATCAGCGGTCCATCAACATTCATTGGCATTTATCTTTCCAAAATTGTCTTTGATCATTAGTCGTACTAGATCGAGGTGACGAGATCACATATAGTTCGTCAGTGTTAGACCCGTCAAGATGAATCGATGATCTGCAATCCTATCCCCACCACCCTCTGTTTCAATTTCCACCAAAAAATGTGGAGGATTTGAATTTATGAACATGCTTGAAATCATTGTTCTTGGCATTTTAATGGTTTAGAGGTTTGTTAGGAAATCATAAATTTCATTTGCAGGTTTACTTGTTTGGAGACACTATAACTAACTATTCTTTAGTTTTAACCAACAGGCAACGTTTTTTCTTTTTTGAAAGTTTTTTTTTTTTGAAAGGTTCAGGCAACGTTTTTCAGTAACTGACAGTTGCTGCTTTATTAAAAGCTGTTTTCTTAATTCCTGAGCCTAAATGTTAATTCTTCTATCAATTCCTGAGTCAATGCTTAAGAAGTGCTTGTTAAAATTTCTCTAGGTACCGCTAAGCACAAACATAATTAGGATGATACTAATATACTGTGCAGGAAAAATAATGCTTTTAAGTTTTAAGTTGTTATGGAGCGTTCTTTTAGTTTCTTTGGTGTCATGTTATACATCTTCAATTTTTTATTTTTCTGTTACAATAATTTCTGTTCTGTTTAATAGTTGATGAATATTCTCACATGTCAAAATCATAATTGTATTGCTGATTTCTTTCCGCAACAGCTTTATTCAGAGTCTCTAGCTCGATTTCAAGGAGGATCGCCATACATTTACCCGTTATATGGGTTGGGAGAGCTTCCACAGGCAAGTCTTATTTATATTGATGCATAGAACGAATTGATAATCTAAACTCCAATGTTTTCTGGAAATTTAGGCATTTGCACGTCTTAGTGCTGTTTATGGTGGCACATACATGTTAAATAAGCCCGAGTGCAAGGTATTCACTCTTTTTCATTTGATTTTTGGTTTTTGTGCTTGTAAGAGAAAAAGTTTGCATCCAGGATGAGCACGGTTTTGGGGGCCTCGGACTGTTAGGGGCCCTGGGCAAAAAAAATTTTCACTTATAAGCAAGGTTTTAGTAGAGTTACTAGGACTACTAAATTTGTTTCCTATGGTATACATGGTTCTGTGATTGAGCTATTTACGTTCTATGGCTGGAAGGTTGAATTTGACGAGGAAGGAAAAGTTTGGGGTGTGACATCAGAAGGCGAAACTGCCAGATGTAAGAAAGTTGTTTGTGATCCATCCTACCTTCCTAACAAGGTAAACATTGTTTCTCCCAAAATTTCATTCAATAGGGTATTTCAATTTGCATTTATTCGGCAAACTGAAGGTAAACATTGTTTCTCCCAAAACTTCATTCAATAGGGTATTTCAATTTTCATTTATTCGGCAAGTTTGCACTCTCTTGACACTTCCTGACATGTTGGACATACCATTTTACTGAGATTATGAGTTGAAGTGTGATGGAGTTAACTTTTAACACATAACCGTTAGTTAAATGAAAATAATACTCTAATGGTCAGCACTCAAACTTCTCCTAGAACAAGAACTCTGCCACTGCAGTGTGCAACAGAAATTGATGGCCGAGGTACTTATGGATAGTCATTATTATCTCATTCTTCACTAATTGTGAGGTTTACATGATCACTCTCAGGTCAGGAAGTTGGGTAAGGTGACAAGAGCAATAGCTATTATGAGCCATCCCATCCCAAATACTGGTGACTCACATTCAGTTCAGGTTATATTGCCCCAGAAACAACTTGGACGAAAGTCTGACATGTGAGTTTGATAATTTTTTTCTTTTGTTCTTGTGAATTTGGTGTTGTAGGATATCTGCCTTTTGTCTAGTTATTGATCTTGAATGTTATTGCACGTAATTTCATTCATGCAAATAAGTTAACTCGTGTTATTGTGATATTTTGAACAGGTACCTATTCTGCTGTTCTTATACTCATAATGTAGCCCCAAAAGGAAAGTTCATTGCTTTTGTCTCAACTGAAGCCGAGACTGATCGCCCTGAATTAGAGCTCAAGCCTGGCATTGATCTTCTTGGCCCGGTTGATGAATTATTTTTTGAAACCTATGACATATATGAGCCTGTCAATGAACCTTCGCTAGATAATTGCTTTATCTCAACAGTAAGCATCAATCATTATTTTTACTTTTTTTTTTGGTTTGGATCAGGTGTGGATTTTACTTACTCAACACAATGATGCTTAAATGACATATTCAGCACCCTAATCATCTTATTTACCTACATATTACAAAAGAAACAAAAAATTTTGTTTTTTTAGCTCATTATAGGAATTATGCTGAAGAGGTAAAATTTTACTGGTATTTTCAAGCTGGATACATAAATAAAATGATTGGACTGTTTGACTGTTTAATATAATAATTAATTAGTACTGTGTATGAGATTTCTCCTTGTTTTAAATGAGGGATAAGTTTTTATTCAAGTAGTTTTTGCTGCTTGTAGAGTTATGATGCTACTACTCATTTTGAGTCAACTGTCATGGATGTTCTCCACATGTATAGAATGATAACTGGCAAGGTAACCATCAACTTTGTTTATTTGTTCTACTATTTTCTTAATTTTGCTTTCATATGCTTGAACAATGCCATTCAATCACGTTTAAGTTGACGTATTTGTTTTTTTCCTTGAGATCCAAAAGTGTCTCTTGGTTAAATTGATGCTAAATTTACAAAGCCTTTCGGCCTTGCATGTACTCGTGATTTTTCTTTCATCTCCCTGAACAGTTTTTTGACCCTGCACTTATCCCTTGAACAGGATCACATTCTAAATCACTGCTGCCATTGGCTACAAAAAAGAATAGTGAATCAACATAAAATTAACGGATGAAGTCTCACAAAGCCAATCCCAAAATAGTTTGAATATGATTGTTAATGGAAATAGTGATATTGTTCTATTAAATAAGATTTGTGAAAATGTTAATAAAACGGTAAAATTTGTTCAACTTAAGAGGAACAAAGATCATTGCATAGATTTCAGCTTAGATGATTTTGAAGAAAAAGGTGTTGATATTGTAAGATTAGATGAGGCAATAGTTTTATCACACGAGAACTTCTAAGACGTTCAATTTTAACAGTAGGATGTTGAAAATCAGGGGTAGAAGTTAAAATGGACTGTAACTGAAGATATGCTAACAAAAAATTTCCTATTATATTGAATGAAATTTTATGAAACTGTTATTTGATCACCTATCCATTATGTAAGTCATTGTTTGGCTGCTACATAGCAAAATATTATTAAGATCAATGTAGCAGCGATGCAGATATTGAGATGAATGAGTGGTCGCATAGAGTGGAGCATATCAAATATGATTTTATCAGAGATAATATGGATGTGACACGTATCTTAAACAAGAGAATGAAATGATGTTTAATACGGTACTGTCATTTCCATAAACTAACTATAAGGTGGGAATTCATTAATGTGAGGGGTCACAGACTCGGAGTCACAAGGAAGACGAAGAATGTCCTTGAATATCATCATTACAAATGATCTTGACTTACACTTAGTAATTTATTCATTTATGGTTTCATTATATTTAATAATTTAATACTCATTTTATGGGTTGCTTTGTTTGAATGTTTTCTTTTTCTTACCTTGGAAACCTCTTCCTTTAAATATGGTGAAATATAAGAATTGCCAAAAGCAAAAGCTAAAACTGAAATTCTAAATACGAATTACTTCTAAGTTTTTAACTTTTTAGGTTTTTTTATAAGTGATCGGATTAAGAACCACCCTCCTTCATAGTCAGACTGACAAGACCAGTCATCAAACAAGGAATTAATAAATCACTATTTTCTTAAGTAGTAATAAATATTTAAAATAACAAATTTATTTTATTGATTCATTGACATAGCAAATATGCACTATAGTTTTAGCATCGAACTGATCCGTTTTTTTTTTTACGACACTGATATATGGTTTTGCATGTTCTTCATCATTGGAAATAACAGGATGTTGATTTGACCGTAGACCTGAGTGCTGCAAGTGCTGCTGAGGAATAAATTGCGAAGATTTGTCATCCTTCTGCTTGCTTTTATTTATATCTATTCTAGTCTAATTAATGGCTGTTCCCTTTGCTGAAGTTTGGTTAGCCCAGCTTTGCTTCATTGGATAGTGTGTTTTATGTGATTGTAATCTTATTGAATTGAACGCCTATTGCACTCTTTAATATTTGTGTTTAAGCAGTGCTCTTATGTGTTTGGTTTACTGTTGTTTATATTTTTATTATTCGAATGTTCGTGTTATTTTTTTAGTGATAATTTTATAAATTTTTTAGAATAAATTGCATTTCGACTCCTGAGATTGGGAGCGGAGTGTTTTATATTGCTCTAAATTATAAAAAAAAAAATTAATTTTGGTTATAAGGTTGTAAGTTCCTTGTAATCAAAATTGAAATTTTTTGGGTTCATCTAAATTTTCATTTCTTTTGCTGTTTTTTTTTTTTGAAAAAAAAATTATTAAATTTGATTTTTTTTTAAAATTATTTATATATTTTAAAATATTATTATACATCTCTTGTTCATTATTTTTTAAAATTTTAAATTTAATTTATTTTTATTATGTGTTGCATTAAAAATTTAAAATTAAAAAATGCTAATTTTTTATAAGTAAAAAAATATTAAAAGTAATATTTAAAAAAATTAAATAGTTTATAAATGATAATAATTTTATGATATAAGGGTCTGTTTGTTTGCAAAGTTAAATTTAATAAGTTTAAAATTAAATTTGGATAGAGATATTTTTTTTTTAAAAGTTGTGAATGATGTGAAATAAAATTAATTATTATGTAGAATATGTGAGGAATTTGGTATAAAGTTAGTTATTATGTTGGGATATGTGAGAATGTGATATAAGTTAGTTATTATTTTAGTAATATGTGTATGATGTGAAATAAAGTTAATTTTTAATATTAAATTTTATATGTGATGTGATATGTCAGGTTAAAATTAAATTAGGTTAAATTTTTAATTTCAAAATAAATGAGATCATAATTGTAAAAAATTAACTATTGTGTTGTAATTGAGATTAAATGATTGATTGTATAATATTGAGTATTCAAATTGAAGTTTTGGCAAAATTTAAATTAATTTCTAATATTTTTCAATTTTAAAAGTTTGAATGTAATTTATCTTTTTTCATAATATTATCTTCATGTTTTATTAAATTGAATATTTTCCTTTATAAGTAATATAATATAATTTTAAAATAACATTGAATCCATTGCTTTTTATATAAATTTGTTTGAAGAAAAAAATGCCTCCTTTGTGTTCAATTTTTTTATGTTTTGTTATACTTTTGTGAAATTTTACGACAGTTTTGTTTCTCGATCATAGCTATCGCCTCATAGTCTAACTCAATATATTGAAGAGAAAAAAGCTAAAATACATTGGTTTTAATGATGTCCCATGCTTTGACTTCTAATTTATGTGGTAAACTCGAGGGGCCTAAATTAAGGATTTTGAAATATTGATACTCATTTACAATAACTCTTCTACCTCAAGGTCCTCCATGTAATTTACCCATAATAATTTATTATCTGCGTGTGCATGATGTTTGATCAACGATGGATGCACATGTTTGCTTCTATCTAATTGGGTCTGATTTGCAATGATTAAAACATTAATTTTTTCTTTAAAATTTTCTATTTACTATTCTATTTTTTGAGTAATTTTAATTTCTTTAAAAAATTTTACAGTAATATCCGGTTAAATTGTGATTCAACTTATCAATGAACTAACTATTTGATCAGTTCAACTTCGTTCTGTTTTGAAAACCATGATTGATACTCAAAATTCTCACACGAATAGATTTTGGCCTGGCTCAAATTGAGAACATTCGTATATATAGAATAACTAAGTTTTTATCATATTAAGTGGGGTTAATTATATGAATTCTTTATTTTTATTATACTATAAAATAATAAATTTTTATTTATTTGTAGGCATATACGATTTTTTCTGATAGTTTTTTATCATGTTTTATTTGATTTTCCTTTTTTTATTTTATGTAGGCAAGATCTAATAATACAATTCTTCTTATTAAAATTTTTATCAACCTATAATTATATATCTAAATTATTTAAGTCAACTCTATCAGAACTTATCATCACTTGAGACCAATCTAATCTGATTGCAGATATACATATTGTTCATTTTATTTTTTTTATGTAAACTCACGCATTCATCTTAGCATCTTTATTTCTGTGATATTTATTTTATTTATATATTTTTGCTTTGTAACTCAGCTATCATACCCATTCTAACAATTATGCAGAATTTTAATGGTATAATGATTAGACGGAGTGCCGTTAATCATTTATAAAATTTTTGGGAAAACATCCAATAACATAATTATTCCAAATAACTAGGAAAAATTCTAATTCTCAAAATACATCTAATTAAATAAAAAATTTAACTATAATTTATAAACTCTTTACAAAGCTTTAGGTTCATAAACTAACATTTCAAAAAGTCATTTTCCAAAAAAAAGCAATTCAATATCTCACATAAACTAAAAAATATAAAAAAAAAAAACTAAATTTTGACTTTAACATGTAAAATTTAGAAGAAAGTGAGTCATCAACTCAGTAAGAACTAAGATTATCGACTCACCACTAATAAATAATATATTTAGAAATATATATGAAATAATATATAGCATATAAGTATAAGCGCACAAACATAAAGTATGTAATATAAAATAATTATTATTTATTATTTTTGTGTTCTTAGTGAGAAAGGTCAGTATTTGTTGCATTTTTGTCTTTGCCATAATATTTAGGTTTCATATTTTTAGTGTTAATTTTATAGTTATTTAGAAAATTATCTTAATATATTATTAAATTAAATAATTATTTTTTAAAATAATATGATGAAATATTAAAATAATATCTACTCAAACTTTCACTAAATTAAACTAGAGCGAGGATAGCTTTTGAAGTCAAAAAATAAAAAAGGAACGTAAAAATGTCAAAATAATTTAAAATAACACGATCTGCAGCCTGTGGCACAATATATAGCGGAGAAACGGTGGGCTCATCCTACGTGGCCGGAAATTATGCGTTCCGCTCCGTACAACCCTGGCGCAGGCTACAGTGAGAGCCACAGGATGTTATTGCTCGTCCTTAATCTACATGTAATTAATATATTTAAGCAAAAATTAGGAGAATATAATCTGAAATAAGTAATTCAATTTAGGTCCTCAGTTTTGGATTATATTTTAAATAAGTCAAAGTTTTTATTGTCCCCTCAAATATTTTCTATACAAATCCCTAAAAAATACTTTTCAAATTAAAAAAAATATCTAAAATTTATTAAAGCAATTCAAGAATATTATTTTTAATATTTTTCTTGATAACACTTTTTAAAATGCTCTCTTATAATTAAAACTTAAACTTTTTATAATTTCTATAAGATATTAATAATAAATTTTTATTCTTATATTCTTTACCATATTTTCTTTTTCACCTTCTTTTCTCTAATTTTGACAATTTACAAAGCACTATATGTATTTATTCTTAAATTAGTTAGATGTAATATATTTACTATTTTATTCTTAAATTATTAAATTTCTTTTATTTTAGCATACTGAATATGGGAAAAATATAACAGACAAACCAACGTGGAAGACTTTTTCAAGCTTATGCATTAAATGATTCAAAATTTAAAGACCTAAATGAAAGTTTCGCCTAACATTAGAACCTGTGTGTAATTTCCCTTCATACACTGATTATATGATTTTTATTATCCGAAATTCGTTATTCTATATAAATTTTCCCGATCTCGATAAATAAACGAAGAAGAACAAAACCCGCAAAACCTCCTCGTTTCTTTCTTTCGGCTCTCTTCAATCTTCCCTCCTCTCTCGCACCCTTCTCCTACGGAGGATTCGAGCTCTGCTGCGGGTTCGTTGCGGGAACCCTAATTTTATTCTCTGGATTTGAGAGTCCTTACCTCTGTATTACCCTCTTTCCTCCGCCTAGAATCATTCTCTTCCCGATCCAGTCTTCAGCGGTTCAAGGGGTTAATCGGAGCTCCCTCTGCCGTTACGTCTTTGGAGCTGCTAAACGAAGATGGAAGGGGGCGGTGCGGCATACAATCCTCGAACGCCGGAGGAGGTTTTTCGGGATTTCAGGGGCCGCCGGGCCGGCATGGTCAAGGCTCTGACCACAGGTCCCTCTTTCTCCACTTTATAAACTTTCTTCCACCACTATGTTCATTTCCCTCCGGCACTGGCTTTTATTAATCTGGAACTTTTTGCTCGTTTCTTTGGTGGTGTTGCAGATGTGGAGAAGTTCTACCAGCTTTGCGATCCTGGTGAGTTATTTCCTATGATAGTAGACCCCTCCCGCTCTAGGGTTTACTTTCAAGGCTTCGATTGAAGGAAGGCTTTCTCTAGGTTTATTATCCGTTGCTCTCTTTTAGATCATATATGGTTTATTTCTTATACGTAGGAATTTCTTTACCAAGAATGTCGTGCTGCGTTCTTCGGCTGTCTGAAATTTTCATTCCGTCTATTTGCTTTTATATTTGTCAAAAATGTCTTTTTTTCTCTAATTTTTTTTTTTGATAGACTTGTTTCTTTAATTTGACCTTAAAATTTGTTTGTTGGTTATCTATCTGGGTAAATTACCTCTGGGTCCCTTTGGTCTGATACCACTTTCACGTAGGTCCCAATTTTTTTATTTGGTTTAAGTTGCACTCTGATTCTGCTTTCGCGATGTCTGTTCAACCGAAGTACCTATTTTGACCTTGCTTATCATACCATTTCCTTCTGCAAAAACTCTCCTCTTCCAACCAATGGATTATGATCACTACCTGAGTCCGGCCTGCTCCATTGAGGGAGGATCATCGTGTATGTGAGAGTTGACTAGGAGGCTGTACCACCAGTCGCACATGGACCTCTTATCACCAACCAACACCTTCTTACTGTAAGTTACACCCCAAATGTGGAATTGTTGGAGTAGGTAGCTAAGTCATTTGTCATGTTCCTAAAATTACGTTTGACATTTGTGCTAGACTATTTTCCCACCAGTTGTTATATAGAGCACTCAATTTGTGCCATGGGGATTTGAAAGTCAGGAAAAAGTTTCTATGTAGGATGCAGTAATTTTTGGCTGGCTAGCTAAGGTAAACACTATTGCCTATTTGTTAGTGGCTTTGGTTTTAGAATAAGTATAATTAGATTCAGCTCTTAAAGTGGCTTTGGATAACTGAAGCAGCTATAAATGTTCATAGAACTTTAAAGTTTATCAAAGAGGTACTTCAGGTGTTTTATCACTACCTATCCTATGTGGCAGTTGTTTCATAAGCAGAAAACCCAATTGAATCAAATTATAAGCTTCACACCTATGTGTGAGTCGACCATGTACCTCAGGGACTTGTAATTAATTTACCCTCTCTCTGTTTTTATTCGGTCATGTAATGCTATTTTTCAGCTTAGTCCACCATTCAGTTTTTGAAATAATCCTCATTGCAACTGGTAAGTATACTTTTTTTCATGTTTGCTTTGGAGGATCAGCAGTGCTAGGTTATTTATGATATTTATGATTTTTTTTCTTCTTTCTTCCTTTCTTTTGTCCTATGTTATTTATACTATTACTTCATTTACCATTTGGTAAATTTTTTTTCCTTCTTAGTGGAGCTTTTCAGTTGGCTACTTTTTAAGCCATTAAGGCTATATTCGATGCCTCTGATTATGATTTTTTCAGAGAAGGAGAATTTATGCCTTTATGGACTTCCTAATGAGACTTGGGAAGTCACTTTACCTGCTGAAGAGGTTCCTCCAGAGCTTCCTGAACCTGCATTAGGAATAAACTTTGCGAGGGATGGTATGGATGAAAAGGATTGGCTATCACTTGTTGCTGTTCACAGTGATGCTTGGTTGCTAGCAGTTGCCTTCTATTTTGGGGCTCGTTTTGGATTTGATAAAGAAGCAAGGTAAAATTTTAATATGTTCCTATAAATGAATGTGAGTAAAAATGATACAACTGCTGCATTTTGCAAGAATGCTTTTATTACTTGGACACCTATTCACTTTTTGACCTTGCAAGGATGTTGACTTGTTCTAATAATCTGATAGTAGATGTACTTTATCTTACTAAACTTTATTAACTATTTTTACCCTATTCATCTCTCTACTGTCATATAATAGCAGTTCATGTGTTTACGCCTTTTATTCATGCAAGATTATGATTTCTATTTTCTTGCTTTTATCATTTCCTTTTACTCATATGATCTTCAGTTGATGTGAATTGTAAATCCTTAAGTGCATAGTAATTTAATCTGTAGCAACAGCATAACCTTTGTTTTCGTTGCAATTTATATATGAGCATTATAGATGTCTTTTGAATTCTGTACAATTCAACTTCATTCTTGCAATCCATCTAGCTTTATTGGTGAGGCAGTTTGATTGGTATATGCTTATAAGCAAGCAATGATTTTTTTTTTTAATAATTACTATATTTTGGTTGACAATGTTAAAGAACTTAGGTAGTTGATGTATAAAAAAAGGTGTTAGTAATTTTGGTCATTCTTGAAATTTAAAACATTTTATACTTCCTAATCCAATATACAACAGTGTTAATATGTAATATGGAGCATTATAGTGATTAGTGAAAAGAAAAGTAATAGCTAAAAGTTAAACTCTCACCACCTATTATTACTAAGATGATTGTAATTGTTAAAAATGTTAACAGATATCCATGATAGGTAAAGTTGCTAATCGAATGATATTTTTTCGCTCTACATTTTGCAGTCAACAACATAAAAGTTTGTAAGTATAACGACTACTAGCCTCAATGTAATAATGTATACTAAGGGTATGTTTGACATTTGGCTAAAACGGTCAAATGTGTTGGCTAAACTTCATATACTTTAATATATATAAGTAATAAAACTAACTATATATCTTATCCGACACAAACTTTAATGTAAAAAATTGACTGTCATATTCTATACAATTCTTAAAACATCAATCAATTTTATTTCACGTCCTATATAATTTTTAATATAATTTTCTTCGTTCTTCATTTTTCATCGTACATGTACTTAAAAAAAGTCAAAAAAAATTTCCAAAAGATTTTTTTTTCAAATGCCAAGCCTCTACCTAGTGGGATAAATGCCAAACAAACCAAGGGCCTATTTGGCATTTAGCCAAAAGAACTTTCAATATAAAAAAATCATTTTATATCACATTATACACAATTTTCAAAATATTAATTAGTTTTATTTCACATTCTACATAATTTTTAATCTAACTTTATTTCCCGTTATACATGTATTTCAAAGAAATTCAATAAAATTTTCTAAAATAACATTTTTTTTCCAAATGCCAAGCATAGGGATTACTATGCTGTAATGTAATAGCTTATATGTGATGACCGAGTGTGGAGCCAATTCTCCTACTATAATACCTTCTTGTATATATGTTCTCAACTCTCCCATCACTATAATCCTTCTTAGAATATTTATTCTCAACTCTCATACCACTACCACTATAATACCTTCTTGAATGTTTATATGTAAATTCCTCTAACAACTATTGTCTATCATAATTGTCTTTCTAGTGGCGAGAGACCAGGTTGGTCTTATGGATTGGGTTAATTTTGATATGCAAAGCTTTCTGTGTTCTTAGAAAATGGGACTAAATGAAAATAAGAGGTTATAGCCATAGATTCATCCCAATTTGGAAAGAAATAGAAGAAAATGTTTGAAATACTGCAAAATGATACCAGAAACTACCTATTACTTTGTTTAGGATTGCAGATTGCTGTAGTTTTGCTAGATGCAATTTTTTTCCTGATTGTCAAGAAGAAAGATTCAGAGCAGGCTCACTTCATACCATTGTTAGTATTTTTCCACATAAACCTGGGTGAAGGATCATTTGTTTTATACAAGGAAAACACCTTTTATTAGTTAGTAGTTCTGAATATTTTTATTTTGCATTGTAATGTCGATTTGGTGCAAGCTTCCATCCTAGCAGTTGATATAATCAATCACGATAGAGATCCATTGCAGAAAACTAGTGCAAGGCAAGCATATCAATGTAGGTCCTGCTTGGTTTGAGTTGACTACCTAAAGTGAAGAGTGACGTGACTTAATGTTGATTTTTTTTTTATTTACTTTGATTGGATTCCATATACTCAATGCATTTTCGAGTTAATTTCTTGATAAAAATGATCAAGTTCTGAGTTTTAGGTTGAAGATGGTCTTGGTGAAAGGTGGAACCCATAAAAAGAATGTATAGTTTTGAAGTATCCTCGAAGGTTGTCCGACCTTGCCAATGTGCAATTTGGAATCTGCTGGTCGAGAACTAAAATTTCGAACTCTTTGCATTTTATTTAAATTTTGATTTTTCATTCTTCATGTTAGCAAATGATTGGACTCCCCTGTTTGGTGCCCGCACTAGTTTGGTCATGCTAGAAACCAAAATAGTTCTTTCTATTATAAAAAATAAATAAATATTATTAAATTAATTTTTATTACATTTTGTATAACTTTAACATAAAAAATCTACTCTTCTAAAAGGAGTAGATTTTAGGAAATAAATATTAATTAATACATGAATCATTTAATTATCATTCTCAATACATTAGTCAACTTTATTTTACATCCTACACAAGTTTTAACATAATTAAATTTGTTTCTCATCATACACATATCTCAAGGTAAGTACATTATTTATGGCAAGACCAAATTCTTTGCCAAACAGGGCTTAAAAGTCTTTTCTAAAATGATTAAACATCAAATATCAGGAAGGATAATATCCTATAAATTTGAAGACAAATTACAACCTTTATAGCCATAGATTTACTGTATTCTTGTAGCCATGAATGTGTCACTCACGTGGTGAGAACGGATAGGCTGCTATAGAATATTTTAATGGGTTGTTTGGATGGAGAACTTTGTTTATTAGGAAATAAATATCATGCAATAGTGGCAAAGCCTTTCTTGCGCTCAAAAAGAGCATTGCTTGACATAGAGATAATTAGAGGAGAAATCCATGCCGTTCGGGCCCAACTAGCTTTTGGTTGAGACTTTATTGTTGTTCTTTTTGTTCTCTTGGCATTGATGTTTATTAGGCATATTTATTATACATGTGTGTGGTGTTATTGTAGGTAATAGTTTTCAGCACTATTTAAGATGACCTTTCTGTTGAATCCTTCGAGGAAATTAAATTCACTGATGACATGATCAAGAAAATTTTCTTCAATGAAGTTGATTTTAAATGTCATCATCCCTAAGAATAAAGTAGACAATTTGAATAATTATTGAGAGGAAATCTCTAATTTCTCTACTTGAGTAATAAGTACACCAAGGAAGAAATTTGAAGGACTTAGTGGGAAGAAATTCATCTGTGTGCAAGAAGTTTTCCTTAATTGGAGGAAACTTATTAAGAATAAAGTGGACAATTTGAATAATTATTGAGGAGGAACTTTTCTCTAATTTCTCTACATGAGTAATGAGTACACCAAGGAGGAAATTTAAAGGACTCAGTGGACAGAAAATTCACCTGAGTGCAAGAAATTCTCCTTAACTGGAGGAAACTTATCTCCTCAAATCAAGGAGTTAATGAAATTGGAGTGCGTAAAAGCTACCACCCAATTCCCCTTATTTCCAAATATATATATATATATATATATATATGTATATACATACATACATACATACAAACATACATTTTTTTTTGTTGTTTCTGAGGGTATTCAATATTTTCATTTGTGAAGTATTGCTATGGTTACATGTTCTTTTTCTATTCCTTCACGACCATATCATAAGTTATTTTTCTATGCTCAAAGGACATATTTTCATGACTTGGTAAAGTTCTAATCTTGCATGCTTAGAAGTAATATTGTAAAAGCTTGATAAATATCTTTTTACTTGCTGTAACATAGGATTTCATGCACTTAAATAATCAAATTCAGAAGTTTATTTGAATTTATCTAGCTTAATGGTGGAGCCATATATATAGTACAATTAATGGTGGAGCCATATATCTCTTCAAGTTTGCTTATTTGCATGTTTGCTTGAAATTAACTTGCTGGCAAACTATCTACGCATGCTTGCATGTTTCACATCATTAGCATCATTGGAAACCAACTTTAGGCTAGAAACTTGATTTGCATAAAATAGACCATTAGCCCCTAAACACCTGGATTCTTGTTTACTCTTCCTCTAAATAGTGTGTTAGGACTAATTACGGTAATTCTATCATCCCCCTTAAGTTGGTTTGTAGATATTGATCATGTCCAGGTTAGAGTTTAAAACTTCAACTTTGGTCCTAAGAAGAACTTTGGTAAGAATATTTGCAAGTTACGGATGTGGTGATGTATAAACTTCAACTTTGGTCCTAAGCTTGAGGCCATATAGCGACTTGTTGAGTCTGCGAACTTTGTGAATGCCGATGTTGTCTAGAACTTTCTGTATAATCTTCTTCAGGAATACTATTCTGACATGCATTCTTGACATTCAGTTGATGAAGAACCTAATCCCAGTTGATTGCTAGGGACAACAAAATTCTGTTGGTGTTGTGTTTGATAGCAGGAGCAAAAATCCCTTGGCAGTTGATTCCATAGGATTGAATAAATCCTTTTACGACTAACCTAGCTTTGAACCTGTGCATGCTGCGGTCAACCTTGTACTTCACTGTAAAAATTCACGTGCATCCAACATTGTTCTTCTCCTCCTCTGGTAAGTCTGTAAGATTCCATGTTCCATTTTTGAAGAGGTTGAATTCTTAGACTGCCGCCCTCTATTGTGGTAGTTTATGAGGGTCCTTTATAGGAGACAATTATTAATTGGTACATGAGCTAACCGCATTCCTTAAAGCAATAGGCTAATTAAGTTCATTATCGGTTAGCTCATGAGACTCTAAATTCATGTTACTTGGAGGAGTCTTAGTAGATTTTGAACTTTGTCTAGCTTTGTTGACCTGCTCAGTATGTGTTAGCTGCTCTGTTCCTTCATGAATCTTTTTCTTTCTCCTATAATAGATATCGAGCTCAATGTTCTAAGCAGCTTGTGTGAAAAGTGGACTATGTGGGGTTATTTGAGGATCGGGAGGAACAGGGTGATTGAGAGGAGTATTTTGGGGGCTTGATGTTGGTGAGCTTGATAAGGCTTGAGACTCAAAGTATGTCAGGTGGTCAGCTGAGGACGTCCTCACTTTCCCAACAATAAGATCCCTGATTAGAGTTCTGCCCTTGAATTCAAATTTGGGATAATAGGATTGATTTCAAAGTGTCACATTCATGGAGTTACAAAATCTTTTTGTGAATGGGGAATAGCATTCATGACCTCCTGATTAGGAGAGTACCCTAGAGACCCATTTGATAGAGCGGGGATCAAGTTTGCTTCAAAATTGTTGATGAACATGAACAAAAGCAGAATGACCAAACAGGTGAGGATGGAAGTAGAGATAATCCAGATATTGGGTTATGACTGAAGGAGGATTTGACAAAGGAGTTTTGATATTTATAACTTGAGAAGGTATTTTATTGATGAGATAGGCTGCTGTGTGTACAGTAGGGACATTGTTGGAGAACATGATTGATCTAGCATCCTCTAGGAGATATCTATTTGTCCTTTCTGCAGTCTCATTATATTGTGTTGTATGGACACAACAAGTCAACAACGTTGATGGACAATGCCTTATTTAAAATAAAATCAGCAAGAACAGATTTGAAGTATCCTCTAGCACTGTCAGTCTTCACTATTTGGATCTTTTTTTGAAATTGGGTCTGAATCATGTCATAAAAGTGTTTGAAAATGTGGCCTACTTCTGATTTTTCATTCATGAGAATTATCCAAGTTATCCTGGTGTGATCATTGAATATAACCATCTAGTGCTAGTAACATTACTGATCCCAAACGGTTCTATAAATCCCAAACAATGAATGAGATGCTTTGTAAGTTACGATTGGAAACTGTGCGAACAGCTAACAAATTTCACACTGAAGAAACCAAGAAGTTTTATTATTGAACATAGAACAAATAATTTTTTAGATACAAGAAACTAGGATGGCCCAATCGATTGCGCCACAGCATAACAACGTTGTTATTATTAGAATAACTAAAAGAGTGTTTTTACATACGGCCTTTGGAGCCTATCCTTTAGGTTGATCATTGACTTTGAGGTGGTGAAAGAGTCCGAAATACATCTCTGCACTGCTAATCTTATTCCCCTAATCCAAATCCTGAAATTCACAAGAGTTTTAGAAGAATTTAGTAACATGATATTTATCTCATGTGAGTTAACTAGATAACAAGTTGCAATCCAAATTACAAATTAAGAACTAGCAGAACAGATGTGGAATTGATGCTATACACTCAAATGCTTCTCTCATTTCCTGTGTTTTCTACAGTGTGCTGCATTTCTTGATGAATTTTCAGTTAATGTTTCCTGAAATATTGATCTCTATTTCTTGTGTTGCTCTACATAGAGCTGAATGGAGAACAGAATTCTATGCATCCAACCCTAAGTTTTCTGGGTGAAGGTGTTGTATTCATTTCTATTTCTTTCTTTGGATCTCTTGTAAGATGCTCCAATTATTGATGTTCTACTAGCTATCCTGTTTTCCTTGAAGTTGATACCATTATCTTATGGGACTATAATGAGTTTTTTGCTTGATGTTTGATGCAAATGCTGAGAAATAGGAGAGTTTAATGCTTGTAGGTTTACTTGCATATAGAAGGAAGGATTTTTTTTGGAATTCAGCATGTGATCTCGAAGTAAGCATTTAGGCAGCTGAAAGCAATGCCATGGTTTCCCCTAGCCCTTGTGTTACAGTCGGTTTGACGAATGTGGTTGTGACCAAAAAAAAATTTATTTTTTGTTTGCTTTTTCTTCATTGGGAATCTCCTTCAGAAAAAATCTATATTTGCTCAGAAGAAAATTTACAAAAATGAATTCTTTGGTTAGTTGTAAGGTATCCTTAAAAGTGGCTATCGAATAGACAGCAAATGATGGTAGTGGTTCTTACAGCTTACCATTCCTTCGGCAACTCTGGTGTGATGTTTTCGGCTTTGAAGCTGATATGCTGACAAGCTTCCACCATGTTAATAATAATGCCACTAGAGGACTGTTCTATTTAAAATATTTTAGTCCTATCTTATTCACTCATCTTTTGAATGGATTTTGGTGTCTGTTGCTGCAACAGTACTGATACTCATTTCGCAAATGCAATATCCAGTACTTGCAAAGCATTACAAAAGGGAAGTCTGTGGAAGAAAAAAAACACTAACCTGTCATTTTATCTTTAGATAAAAAAACTGAATTACTTATTATTTATATTTTTTTCCTCCTGTACTTTTGCAGGAAGAGGCTCTTCACTATGATCAACGGCCTTCCTACTATTTTTGAGGTTGTGACTGGAACTGCCAAAAAGCAGTCTAAAGAGAAGTCCAACAGTACTAGCAAGAGCAACAAGCCAAGCTCAAAGGTATATTTTAAGGGATAATTACATGCATAACAAAAGTAGAAGACCACATTAGATATTAAGCATTCAATTTCATTCTTTACGTATGTTATGCAAAGAAACTTTAAATAGCATAAAGTAGTGCCTTGTTTGACTTTCAATGTTAAGAATATTTTGTTTTAAGCTAATTTATTTTATTCTAGTATGTTTGATTCTTTTTCATCTCTCATACTAATGTATTGCTTATAAGCAATCTTTTTGTAGTAAGGATGTGTAAACTTAAATTTGTAAAGACTTTGATAAAGTAACTTGATTATACGGAGAAGCTTTGCATCCCAAAATATTGACCAGTACACAACCCAGAGGTGCATTTGGGTTTAATTCATTTGGTTATCTAGTTGATTAAACTCTTAATCTACCGTATAAACTATTGGATTAAATCCAAAATCCAACTTTAGGCTGTGTGGCAGGACTCTTAAATAGACAATATATTTTTGAGGTGTAAAATTTTTGGTGGTTAAAGTTAGCTTGCATTTGTAAAGTATGTTACCACTGGTTGTCCCAGTCCAACTCAAAGTCATCAAAGGCACTTCCCCTGAAAGACTTCGACGAAAGTGGAGAAGAGGAAGAAGAGGAAGACGATGATGAGCATGGAAGCACGCTTTGTGGTGCCTGTGGTGACAACTATGCGAATGACGAGTTTTGGATCTGTTGCGACGTTTGTGAACGGTGGTTCCATGGAAAGTGCGTCAAGATTACTCCGGCGAGGGCTGAGCATATCAAGCAGTATAAATGTCCAGCATGCAGTAACAAGAGAGCCAGGGTATGAGCATAAAAAGGAAGAAATATGGCCAACTCAGGCCCATGTATTAATTAGGTTTCAAGGCTCCAGAAACTATGAAAGAAGGGTAGATGCAGAACCGTCCAATGGATGATGTTTTACTTGTTAATTAGGTTTGTCAGTTTCTAGACTAGTTTGTAGTCAAACACCTTGTGTTTTTAACCTGTTATGTTTGTTGTTATCATGCACATTTTTACCTTGTATTTTCTGCAATTGTATCTTCTTCTTTTTTTTTTTTTTTTTTTTTCTGATAACAGATTTTCTTTTTTTAGTGTTTATCAGTTGCAAGCTGTGAAACAAGTCAATCATGATGTTTGCTTAAGTTGATCAGTAATCAAAATCATCCAATTGTCCACCAGCAAAGCTTACAGTTATTCCTTTCATCAAAAGAAAAAAAAAGCCTACACATATATGATGGTTCATCAGGGCACCGTCTTCTTTTTTTTTTTTGCTCACCTTTCTTTTAGCAGTGTAATTTTAACAAAGTTAAAACTTATAAGATATTTGTCTTTATATTTGTAAAAGATTTAAAATAAAATTAATTTTTTATTTTAAAAATATATATCATATGAAGGTTATAATATTGGATGTGTGAGATTTGAAATATGATTTAATATTAAAATTTGTATATGATTATTTATAAGATTAATTTGAACTTAGGAACCCTAAGCAAACAAACAAGATATGGGAGAGAGTCAACTGAACACCTGCAGCTTATCAGTGGGGATTTCACTTTGCATTTATGCGATATGGTTACTTGCACCCTTTTTCAGCTCACTTTTACTGATGTCTTACAAAATCTAAGACAACTAGTATGTTTGCTTGATTCTATTTTATTTATTTTTAGAATATGATTTATTAATTTAAATTTTTTATGTATTACTTTTGTTTACATTTTTTTTTTTTCATTCATGTAGTATTGTTTTAAGTTTTTTTTTATAATAATTTTTTTTAATTTTTAAAATCATAATAAATAATCTGAATCAAAAATCTCCGCCTTCATATATTTTTAAACATTCATTCTTGAACAAAATATGTTTATTTAAATCTTCTTTCATGAATATATTTTTTCTTAAATTATTAATTAAATCAAATTTTCAAAATCATTTTAAAACTTTTCCATGTACTTGCAACCAAACTAAAACTAATTTTAGATAAACATACACTTATAATATTAAGTAGCCATCTGCCCATTATAGTTTTTAAAATTAAAATTTTATCACTGTCTAATACTTATAAAACTCTTATCTAGAAATTACACACTTCATTTTTACACCTATCCTTATCTGAATATTAAACCTTAAAACTTAATCTATCAAACCAGTATCAATGCCAACAAAAACAAAATTCTATAGCTTTTAATTGATCAGATCATTTAGAATGAATGATTTTCTGTAGTTAAGACACATTTTAAAAATTTAATCACTAAAAAATAATTTGATAGCAAATTGGAAAACCCTCACTATTGACATCAAGAGACATTGCCCATATTTCCACTAACAGCTGCAACATATTGCAGCTGTTCTGAAGATTCAATATTGCAACATATTGTGGTCAAATAATTCATTGGCAGCAACATAAAAAATAGAATGCATTTTATTGGTTTCCATAATTTTGAACAATTTGCAATGTGAGTAATGCTATAAAAAAAATGCTGATGAATGTAACATTTAGAAGCTCGTTTGGAGCTAAACTTTACAAATATTCAAGTCTTATTTTAAGAACTGGCGAGAACTAAACTCAAATAAAATGTGATAAAAAAAGGAATGCAGCAAGATTTATTTGAGAGTGAAAAAAATTAAAGAAGCATTCATGTTCGCATGTCTAATATCCTCTCTGCCAGTATCAGGTCATCTGGAGTTGTAACCTACAATTAATAGAAAAAAAGGGTAAGAAATCCTCAATAGCACTCGAAAAAAAATCTAGGAGCAATTACATGCACATTCCAGAAATTTTGATGAGTTACGCATTCAACTCCCAATCGTTAGACATTACATACAAGTCTCCCAATTCTTTTAAGCACCGTATACAGACCCTTGAGTTAACAAACATTAAGATTTAATGGTGGAAATCATTAAAGGACATCAAAATATTTCGTTAGATTAAACATTCAATCCCCTATTCTTTGATAGTAACATACGAGCTCCCCAACTGTTCACACATCGAATATCAGGATTGATTCGTTGTGTTTGTCTAATTGGCTAAATTTTGGTGATGATTATGTTATGTTCTTGAATCAAAAACAAGGGAAGAAAGTTTTCCAACCATGGTTTAGCTCTTAAGTTGAACAGTTTTTGAAAAATTAAGTTGAACAGTTTGCTAATGGAAAATATGATTGTGTTATTCGTGTTGTAATCTTCCTCCTAAATTAATGAAGAATTTGAGACTAGTACTCAATACCTTGATGTTTGTGTAAGAACCTTCTGTAATGTAAACAGGATGTTTCAGGTGCTCCACAATGGACACATCATCAGTGACCTCTAGACCTTCCCTATTACAAAATGGAAGAGAATAACGGAATAAATAAAATATTGAAAGATCAGAAGTACTCAGATTCATTATGCTGAAGGCACATTATTAGTTCTTTTGCAAAGATCTCAAAATATTAGCATAGTCAATTCTCCAAATGATTAACATGCTAAATTAAAAATCAGCACATTATTAATTCTTTTGTAAAGGTCTCTAAATATTAGCATAGTCAATTCTCCAAATGATTAACATGCTGAATTAAAAAGATCTGGAAGCACAGTTTGTAGTTTGATTTCTATGGTGCTAAATATTGTTGATGGATAATGACTGCAGTTTACAATATAAAACTCAAGCTGATTTAAATAAAAATTTGAAATAATAAGTTATTCTAATACTCTAACGTACAGCAAAAGAAGAAAAAGGCTATAGTAAAAAAGAAAAAGAACAAGGTTATAGTAGTGATTTAAGGAGATAGATAGGGAGTAATAGTAGCAATGAAGGGATTCACGATGGTATACAGATAAGAATATAAAGAGAAAAGCCTATTATTTTACAGAAAGTTACAGCATAACAATTGTGAACAAAAACTCTAGAAAAAGAGATAAACATTAGATGCTTCTAGAATGAATTTAGTAAATCATAATGGGTGATTTTTACTTTAAGTACTAAGGAAGATAACCTAAGAGGAAAGAACACATGGTAATTCCAGGAGAAAGTTCAGCCACACAACAAAAAGCAGTAGTTATAGATTAGAAGTGAAACAACTTAGTTCAAGAAAAAAAAAAGGAAGTGAAACAACAATGGTTGAATGAAAATGGACACCTAGAATAGTATGATGCAACTTCAAAGAACGCAACACATTTATCACAAATGCATTATGGAAAATAGTAATAGGAACTTAGAACTTGAACCCAACCTGGGTTGATAGATGAAATCATGATTTCTTAAAGGATTATAAAAAGGGAACGGAAAGCAACAGCATGATAACCAGGCAACATAAACTCATCTATGAAGTCTCGGATGGAGTTGCCTCGTCTCTGTAAGATTAATGCAGCTACACAGCAAACAATTTTCAGTGACGACTGATAAATTTTCTGTCAACATTTTCACTACAAAAAGTTCAAGTATAAATATGCTTTCTTCTGTCCGATGACAGGATATTAGGAACCAACAAAAATCATTACTTCATTAGTTCTGAATGAATAAGGCAAACAGCAAAAGTAGAAAATGACAGATTACAAAGGAAAACAGTACTAAGCATAGCATACCTGTTCACAAGCTCAAAACCAGCTCTGAGTAAATCAGACTTGATGACCTACAAGAAAAGATATAACATATCAGTTTCAGAAATGTCTAACTTTACATTTTCAAAAATATGAAGACGCACTAATAACAACCTGTGGAGTTTGCATCTCCCAGAGGGTTTTCCTATCAAGTGTTCTTACAACAAATGAATCATGATTTGCCTGAAAGGACAGATAAAAGGGTATGACGTGCCCATCTTGCTAATACAGAAATCTTAAATTTCTATTGACAGCTGTTATAAAAAGATTTTTGAGAGAGGATCGGTATCTAATGGAAAGACAATGAACTGGAAAATTACCTGTTCATCCCAATTAAATAATGGCAAAAAGCAGCCAAAGGAATATGCAAACAAGTGCTTTCCAGAAAATGGTGCTTATGATTGTGAAAATGATTTAATCCTCCCATCTTATACGGAAGTTAAGATCTACTTTAATCTTACAATCTGTTAAGACGGGAAACAATCAAAGAGTTTTTACGTGGAAAACCGACTGGCGGAAAAACC
>JAEMOT010001887.1:222281-349431 GCA_019297695.1 Apostasia ramifera | reverse complement strand
GTAATTATAATACATCAATATAAAAAATATACAATTTGCAATTATCAGACTCTATACACATATTTATTTTAAATTTATCTAGTAGAAATAAATAGTGGCACAATTACTACAGTTCGTCTCAAATATATTGATAACTTGCAAATTATCCTCTAATAGCCGCCATTAAGTTAAAATACATAGATATACTGTTAAATAGTTGTTAAATTACTAGGATTACGCTAAACTGCTTTGATATATAATGAATCAATCGATCTCTAAATTTGTGTATCTGGTTAAAATGCATCGTTATAACAAATATACAATTTGTAATTGCGAGTACAATGTCAAAATGCCTTGATATGTAAAAAAGCAAAGTCTTAATGCTAATATACACGTTAAATATAGCGAAAACTCATCAAATAGTCGTATAATTGTTTATATTCAATTGAAATAACGTTATATCCACTTAATCAATCTCTAAATTTAGATAATCAGTTGTCGTTCTTCTATATAACAACGAATAGTTATGTAATTACCTCTATTAAGTTCAAATACATTGATATACAACAATTAGTCTCTAAATATGTCCATTAAGTTTAAACAAATCAATATACTATCATGCTGAGCTATCATTATTGGAATTAAGTCAACATAGAATGATATGTATAGAATAACTCTCTAAATACGTGTATTCGCCTAAAATACATCGATATAATAAATATAAATTGTATAATTACGAGTACAAGTTAAAATGTCTAAATGTATAATAAATCAATATTTAAATGCTACTGCACTACTTAAATACAATGAGAACTACCAAATTATTATATAATTACAAGTATTATATTAACATAACCTGATATGCAATCTCCAAATGTGTATATTGTGCCTAAATTTATCGATTTGTAGTAAATCATTATATAATTATCGTTGTTCTTGTAAAATACAATAAAATGTGACAAATTCATCTCTGAAACATCTATTAAGTTGAAATTTATTAATATACCACCAAAATGTCATTCAATTATCATTATTAAGGTACAATACCATGGTAAGCATTGTATTAATCCTAAACCTATTTATTTAGTTTAAATACATGGATATAACTAATATAAGTAATCTAATGGCAAGTACTAAATTAAAATGTCTTGATATTTAGTAAATTGATGCATAAAAGCTAGTATTCAATCCAAATTTATTGAAAAATCATTGAGTAGTAGTATAGCTGTTAGAATTCAATTAAAATAACTTGATTTGGAATTGAAACATTCTCGAGTAGTAGTATAATTGCTTGTCTTCAGATGAAATTACATTATATGAAATACACTTACTCTATTTACATATATTTATTTTAAATTTATCTAGTAGCAATAAATAGTGACACAATTTCCTCTGTTCGTCTCAAATATATTGATAACTTGCAGATTATGCTCTAATAGACACCATTAAGTTGAAATAGATTGTTAAATAATTGTTAAATTGCTTTTATTATGCTAAACTGCTTTGATATGTAACGAATCAATCGATCACTGAATTTCTGTATGTAATTAAAATACATCGTTATAACAAATATACAATTTGCAATAATCAGACTCTATATGCATATATTTATTTTAAATTTATCTAGTAGAAATAAATAGTGGCACAATTACCACTGTTCGTCTCAAATATATTAATAACTTGCAAATTATCCTCTAATAGCCGCCATTAAGTTAAAATACATCGATATACTATTAAATAGTTGTTAAATTACTAGTATTAAGCTAAACTGCTTTGATATATAATGAATCATTCGATCACTAAATTTGTGTTTCTAGTTAAAATGCATCGTTATAACAAATATACAATTTGTAATTGCGAGTATAATGTCAAAATGCCTTGATATGTAAAGAGCAAAGTCTTAATGCTAGTATACACATTAAATATAGCGAAAACTCATCAAATAGTCGTAGAATTGTTTATATTCAATTGAAATAACGTTATATCCACTGAATCAATCTCTAAATTTATATAATCAGTAGGCATTCTTCCATATATAAACAAATAGTTATGTAGTTACCTTTATTAAATTTAAATACATTGATATACAATTATTTAGTCACTAAATTTGTCTTTTGAGTGTAAACAAATCAATATACTATCATGCTGAGCTATCATTATTGGAATTAAGTCAAAATAGAATGATATGTATAAAATAACTCTTTAAATATGTATATTCGCTTAAAATACATCGATATAATAAATATTAATTGTATAATTACGAGTACTAAATTAAAATGCCTTAATGTATAATAAATCGATATTTAAATGCTAGTGTACTGCTTTAATTAAGCGTTCAAATATATTGATATATAACAAGATAGTTTCTAAATGTATCTATTAAGTGTAAATAGATCGATATACTATCAAGCAAATGTATAATTATTATAATTTTGCCAAAATATGTGTATTCAGTTAAAATATATTAATACGATAAATTAAAGTTGTATAATTATAAGTACTAAGTTAAAATGTCTTAATATATAATAAATTAATATCTAAATACTAGTGTATGGGTTAAATGCAATGAAACCCTATCGAATTGTTGTACAACTATAGTGTATTCAATTAACATATCCTGATATACAACAAAACTATCTCCAAATATATGTATTCATCCTAAATTCATCGATATTGCAGGAAATAATTATATAATTATCGTTGTTCAATTAAAATGTATTAAAGCGAAACAAATTCATATCTAAAGGCCTATTATGTTGAAATACGTTAAAAAAAAAGTTGAATTATGTTAATCTACAATCAAACTATTGTGAAACTATCATTATTACAATATCCTGATATAACATGTACAAGTTGTGTAATTGCAAGCACTAAATAAAAATGCTAGTAGATATCTAATTGTTAGTATTTTGTTGAAATATATTGAAAAATTATCGAATAGTATTATAATTACTAGGTTTTAGTTGAAATAACTTCATAGACAATAAATTAGATTCTATATACATATACATTCATTTTAAATACATCATATAATTATGAAGAGTAGCTTAATTACTACTGTTCATCTCAAATACATTGATATGTTGCAAATTAGCTTTTAATAGCGTTCATTAAGATGAAATACATCGATATATTGTTATGTTATTGCAAAATTGCTAGTATTAAGTTAAAATACCTTGATATGCAATGAATCGATCACTAAATTTTTTTATTTAATTAAACTACATCGTTATGACAAATATATATTTGTAATTACGTGAACTATATTAAAATACCTTAATATGTAAAAACTAGAAATCTAAATGCTAATATATAGTTTAATAAAATGAAAATTCATTGAATAGATATATAATTGCAAGTAATCAATTAAAATAAATTTATATCTAATAAATCGATCTCTAAATGAACACATCTAGTAGAAGTTCTTTTGTATAGCAATGAATATATAATTGCCACTCTCCAATTGAAATACTTTAGCATATAAAAAATTAGTCACAGTCTAAATGCTAATATGTAGCTGAAATAAAATCAAAAGTCATCAAATTCTCGTATAATTGCCAGTAGTTATTTAAAATTACATGATATCCAATGAATCATATTTAAATGCACATATTCTATAGACGTTCTTCTATATAACAATGAATAGTAATATAATTCCTATTTTTAATTCAAATACATTGATATATAACAAATTAGTCTGTAAATATATTTTTTTAGTGTATGTAGATCGATATACTTTCAAGCAGATCTATAAATATAAGAATTAAGTCAAAATACTTTGATAACTATTGAATCACTCTTTAAATATGTGTATTCAGTTAAATTAAACTGATACAGTAAGTATAAGTAGTATAATTTCGATTACAAAGTTAAAATATTTTAATTTTTAATAAATCTATGTCTAAATACTAATGTACTACTTAAATACAATAAGAACTCATCGAAATAAGCCACAATATACTATCAAACGGATCTATAATTATTAGAATTAAGCCAAAATATCATAATATATATCCAATAAATCGATATAACAAATATAAATTATATAATTCTAGATACTAAGTTAAAATATATTAATATATAATAAATCGATGTCTGCAAGTGTACTACTTAAATAAGATGAAACTAATCTAAATATTGCATAATTACTAGTTTAGATTAATAGAATTTGATATACAATAAATCTCTCTCTAAATGTATATATTTTGTCTAAATTTATTGATATAACAGTAAATAATTATAATCATTGTTCAGTTAAAATACTTTAAAATGTAACAAATGCATCTCTAAAAGCATCTATTATGTTAAAATATACTATTAAATTCTTGTATAATTATTATTATTAAGGTGGAATACCTCGACATGCATCGAATCAGACTGTAAATATATTTATTCAATTTAAATATATCGGTATAACAAATATAAGTTGCCAAATTGCAAATAATAAATTAAAATACCTTGATATTTAGTAAAGTAATGCCTAAGCTAGTATTCCATGCAAATTAATTGAAAGTCATTGAGTAGCAGTATAATTGCTAGTATTCGGTTAAAATAATTTGATATATAATGAATTAACTTCTAAATATGTGTACTCATCCTAAATTCTCTTATATAGTAATAAATAACAGTATAATTACTATTGTTCAGGTCAAAGGCATTGATATATAAAAAATGAGTCTCTAAAAGCTTCAAATATATTCAAAATGCATCGATATATAATCAAATTGTTATATGGTTACCAGTATCATTACAAAATTCTATGACATGCGTTGAATCGATTTCTAAATGTTAATACTCAGTTTAAATGCATAGATATAACAAATGTGAGTTGTGTAACTGAAAGTATTAGGTTAAAATTCTTTAATTTAAAATATGCTGAAAAATTATCGAATTATCAAACAAATATTAGTATTAAGTTAAATAACTTAATATGCATTGAATTAACTTCTAAATATTTGTATGCTCCTTAAATTCCACAATAGAGCTATAACTAGTTATATAATTGTCATTGTTCAACACAAATATATTGATATGTGATAAATTAGCCTCTAAAATATTTTATTATATTGAAACACGTCGATACACAGTCATGTACTTGTAAAATTGCTAGTACTCACTTAAAATACCATGACATGCATCGAATCAATTATTAAATTTATGTATTAAGTTAAAATACATTAATATAATAAGTATAAGTTGTTAATTATGAATAAAACAATATTTAAAGCATCTATCAAGTGCAAAAATATTGATATACTGTCATGTAAATGTATAACTACTGCTATTAGTTGAAATACCTTAATATACATTAAATCGATCACTGAATATTAGTCTTCAATTAAAATATATCGATATAAGATATACAAGTTCTGTAATTGCGAGCACTAAGTGAAATGCTAGTCGATATCTAAGTGCTAATATTTTATTTAAATATATTAAAAATTTATTGAATAGTCATGTAATTTTTATTTTTCTATAGAAATAACTTTATACGCAATAAATCAGACTCTATATACAAGTATTTATTTTAAATACATCTATATAATAATGAATAGTGGCATAATTACATCTGTTCATCTCAAATATATTAATATATTATAAATGTGCTTCTAATAGCGCCTATTAAGTTGAAATACATCAATATACTATTAAGTAGTCATAAAATTGCTAGTATTAAGTTACAATACCTTAATATGCAATGATTCGATCACTAAATTTATGTATTTCTTTAAAATACCAAATATACATATTGTAATAGGGAGTACGACATTAAAATGTCTTGATATGTAATAACGCAAAGTCTAAATGCTAATATACAGCTTAAATTCAATGAAACTTCATCGAATAGTAGTATAATTACTAGATTGAAATAACTTTTTATCCAACTAATTGATCACTAAATACACACATTCAGTAGAAGGCCTTTTATATGGCAATGATTAGGTATATAATTGCCACTGCTCAAAAACATTGGTGTAAAAAATATTATAAAGGTATGATTTGAAGTAAAAAATAGTTTATTATAAATTTTTAAAATTAAAAATAAAAATTTTATAGCATAAAAAGGAAAAAAAATTGTAAATAGATATTGATAAAAATTATAATATATTTTTCCTATTTTAATTAAATAATATTTGAATAATTATTTTATTATAATTTAGTTTTTGATTTTTTAAATTTTTATTTTAGGGTCTATAAAATTATAATTTAGTTCTCCAAATTTTATTAATTTTAATTCTTAATTTTTTATAATACTAATATTTTCATAATTCAGAAAATATAAAATTTTTTATATATAATATTAAATTTAGAATTACTTTTTTAATTTATTGCTAAATAATTTGGCTCGAATATGATGAATTTAAATCAAAATTTTTTAATTTGATTCTAATTTTGACATAAAAAAATTTAATTTTATTCTGATATTAAAATTTATGAAATCGGTATAACCCTATTTAAGTCCAAATTAATATAAATCGAATAAAATTAGACAGTTGTATTTGAACTATTATAACATGTGCAACGCACGTGAACACCACAAGTTATTTTAAAGGGCATTCGCAATTTTTTAAATATATAAATTTACGTTTAGTTTAAATTTAAGCAATAGTACATAACGAGGAAAATGGAAAAATCTCACTGCGGCTGAAGCCCTACTGAGGTTTTAGATAACAGATAACCCTCTCTTCCCTCAACGTCCTGGTTCCTCCAGTCGACCATGGCTGCGGTCTCCGCGGACGTCGCCTCCGCCTTCCTAGGCGTCGCGAAGCGCTTTCCTACCGCTGCTTTTCGTTGCCGTAGTCAGCTTTTCCTCCAGCTTTCACGCGCGAGGAGGTATGCCGCCGTTGCAGTGCGAGAGTACGGGGTCCCGTCAAAGGCGGTGGCTGCCGAGACTGGATTCGGTGGCCCGATCCGCAGTCCGAAGATGTCAAGATTATCCTCACGCCGGTTTGCTGCCAACGCCGCGACGACCGAGGAGAGCTCTGACGTGCTAACTAAGATTCCGCCGGATGATCGAATTCCTGCCACCATAATAACTGGATTTCTTGGCTCGGGGAAGGTGAGAAACTGGACGCGCTGCTTAAGAACGATCAGACATTAGCTAATTTGTTTTCTGATCATGTCCTCGCTCTCTAAAGTGGTAGTTATTTGGTGCAATCAAGTCCTTGGCTGTGAAGGGTTATATGACTTTTTAATTTCGTTGTTGGCAGACAACATTGCTGAATCATATTTTGACCGCTGACCATGGAAAGCGTATTGCTGTGATTGAGAATGAGGTATTTTCTATAGGTCTCTTGAAGCCTGAATCCTATTACCTGAAGTTCCTTCTTGAACAGAATGAATATCTGTGACATTTCATCATGAGCTTAGAGGGCTTTATATGTCTTTGTAACGATTATGTGTGGATGAACATGTGCGACTGTTTAGTCTTGTTAATGTTAACTAAGTTAAACTCAAATGGTGATATTTTGTCTTGAGTTTTATGTATGAATTTCATCTTAAAATGTAATTAATTTTCATCATGGGTGTGTGTAGGATATGAAATAAAGTTTTTTTATTGAAATTTGTCTAGGATGTGAAATTTAGTTTTCATATTGGAATTTCCGAAGGATGTGAATTGTCAAGTTAAATTTAACTGGTTAAGCATGCAAATTAATTATATTTTTAGTGTCAGGAGACACTTCATTGAATTGTATTTTTTGAACACTTTCAGATAATTATCATAGTTCATAAATCATGAATTATGAGAGAAATTGTGTGGGAATGTACAAATCCATGAATGTTATAAAAGGAACATTTGAGAATAAATTTAATGGAAAATTACACTCCGGTCCTTGGGGTTGGGCATCACTTGCACATTGATCCCTACATTTTAATTTGAGACATTTGGTCCCAAACTCACTTTCAAGGCTTCAACTAGGTTCCTCAACTAATTACAAGGTCCCAAATGAAACACATTAATTTTCCAAGTTTTTCAATTATATTTTAATTAAATCGGTATTATAAATATTTATGTCAAGAGCAAAGTGTCCATTTCCCTTAGAACTTCCTAACTCGTGTGACAAGAATCCTTACTTTTCCTTTCGAGCCACCTCCATCCACATATGGAGCTGTCTATACCTCCTTGTTCACAAAAATAATTTCTTCTCTCATAAATTTTGTTATATATTTCTCTTCTGTTATTGTTGTTTTTGAGAGATCCTAGTAAGACTATTCTCTCTCTCAATCATTGTCTTTGTCATACTTGTGCTATATGTCTTGTCTTTCTCGCACCTTCGTTATATGTCATTGCCTCTTTCACATTTAATGGAGCTGTGCATTTTTGCCACTTTCACATTTAACGGAGCTGCGAATTTTTGCCACTTTCATGAGAGAATGCCTGATTGGGTATGTTGAGTGAGGGTATCAAGCAAAGGTTGGAATAGAGTGCTAAATAAGAAAGAGATTTAAAACAAATTTATTAAGAGTTAACAGTGAACGAAATGTAGGACCGAATTGCATGCTATATCGGAGTTGAGAGCCAATTTCCCATACTTTAAAAGTTGTAACTGATGTTCAAGTGGCGCTTGACCTTAGAGGCCTAAAACTTGCTTAAAAGTTTATTTTCTTGCATTTATAATGTAGATCATTTCTAGTGTTATCTCAGTCTGTTTTTTGGGTTTTTGTATTTTTAAAAATATTAATATTGATGAAGATGAAAATATTAGCTTATTCATATGATTATTTCATGTTCTTTCATAGGAGGGAGGTATGGAACTAAAAAAATAAAATAGAAAGTAATAAAAGGGGAAAGTTTCTCAAGTTGACTATCTCGGGGAGCGAACACGAAACCTTAGGCCCTGTTTGGCACGAGAACCAAAATCAGGACCAAAATGGTACTAGTTTAAAAAACAATAATAATAATAATAATAATAAATAAAATTTTCTAATCATTCTACACAAATTTTAATGTAAAAGAATATTATTTTATTTCACATACTCAATAATTTTCAATAAAAATATCAATTTTATTTCACATCCTAGACCAAAATATTAGAATCTAGTATTTTGGTATAGGATGTGAAATAAAGTTGATATTTTTATTAAAAATTATTGAGTATGTGAAATAAAATAATATTCTTTTATATTAGAATTTGTGTAGAATGATTAGAAAATTTTATTTATTATTATTATTATTGTTATTTAAATTAGTACTATTTTGGTCCTAATTTTGGTACTGATTTTGGTCCCCGTGCCAAACAGACCCTTATAGATTTAACATTAGAGGCTTTCCACCAATCCAAGGCCCATGGGTGTGGGATGGAGGGAGGGAGCTAGAGCAACAATGACAACAACTAGTGGGGGTCAGCTTGAGGGTGTTGGAAAAAGAAAAAGGAAAACCATCTTGGATTTGCTAGTTGGAGTTGGGAAAGAATAAAAAGTAGAAAAGGGAAAGAGTTTCAAGTGAGTTAGTCTGATTTGAAAAAGATCTGGAACCATGGGTGTGACCTAAAAATCCACTCAAAATTACTCAATTAAAGCCAAAAATCAATCAAGTTTGGAATGATTTTTGAGTTTTGATTAATTTTGCCATCCTACCTTAATCTAAGATAGTTGGGATGGGCTATCTTCTTTTTTCCGCTTTATGTGAAGCAACACTCTTTATGTGTAAAATGTGTTTAGTTCACGTGCAAGACCATATTCATAGTCATTTTTCTTTTCCCCTTTCCTCTTTAATGTCATAATTTGGATCATATCATGTTTACGCACCTAGATTTTTACAGGTCGGTGACATATATGCTCAAATCATCTTAAATGCTTACCTTTCATCTTTTCTTTGTGATACAATCATTTCTAATGTGGTCCACTTTGTTGTGATCACTCATCCATCTTATCCTTGTTATCTAAGATACACTATTCTTATTGATAGTTATACCTTACGACTTGATCCAATCAAACATTATAATAACCTATAGACTAAGTGGGAAAAATGTTAACAATTCATTCTTATGTTTTCTATCACACCAATGTCTAATTAATCTTTGTAAAGGTTTTGCAAGCTAAATCAGTATTTTTTTAATACTTTCTTGGATTTAAGTTGTTGGTCGGTGGTTTTGTCGTTTGGGTTCTTCAATTTTTAAAAGTATGATTTGGTTTTGAACTTGTCAGGCCATTAAGATTAATTAGTGAACCTTTTATCTCACTTTACAAAGTGTTTGCTGTATTTCTTTCTGCTCACCTTAAATTTGCCTCTTTCCCTTTTCAGTTTGGAGAGATTGATATTGATGGTTCCCTGGTTGCTGCAAAGACCACTGGTGCTGAAGATATAGTAATGCTTAACAATGGGTGTCTTTGCTGCACTGTGAGAGGTGATCTTGTGAGAATGATTTCTGAGTTGGTTGAGAGGAAAAAGGGGAAATTTGATCACATTGTGATTGAGACAACTGGTAATTGATTTTCCTTATATGCCCTCTCCACATTTAAGCATATTATTATTTTTTTATTGGGTCGATTAATCTAGATTCTTAAGGAATTATGTAACATTTCATAAATGTGTCACTTATGTCATTTGATGTAGTTTTAAAATTTTTTCTGATAGTCAAATCTATTAATGACCTCCTCAATAATAGACACCATGAAGGCCTTATTTGGTTGGGGACCAAGAGACCCTTGAACTCTTCCAAAAATATGGAGCTGAATATGCAACAGCAATCCAAGGGCGCATGCTTCCCCGTGGGTCTCTGGTAACCATGTATGTAGGGGTATAATCGGCGATTTGATAGCTCTCACCCTAGTTTTTGGCATTCCTCCTCACCTCATATACCAATTCAAATATTAAAAATCAACTTCATTTCATATCCTACATAAATCTTAACCTAAATTCACTTTATTTCATATTGTACACACATATCAATAAAAGAATTAACTTTATTTTATATCTAACACAATTTTTATAAAATTACTTTATTTTACATCATTATATTAAAATAATCATATTTCTTTCTCTATTTCAAGAAAAATTTAAAACATTCTCAAAATATGCTCCAACCAAACGAGGCCTAATACTTTAAGACTTTAATAAGTTATGCTATGTGAGCACGTGTGGCTAAGGACCTAATAACTAAATTATGCTTATTAAATACATAGTCTTATAATCATATTCAGTGCAAAGGAGTTAGGGGTTTGTGTTGCTAGATGTGGCATGGAGACACCCCTAGTACCATTGTAACCCATCTTGATTTGGGATGGGAAATCAATGAGAAAGAGGGACAAAGTAGAAGAGGTAAATAGATTGCTTAATAACTTAGGAAGGAGGGGGGACAGTAAGCCAAAGCCCACACCAATGCATCTATATGATGGGTTATTCTTGTGATAGGCCTTGTTCTTGTTGTTTGTTTGCTCAAGTTAACTTTAACTTGGATTAAAATTAACCTTATGTCATAGTATACATAAATTTTAATATTAAACCAATAATATTTCAAATTCTCTATATGAACTCAAACATTAAAACTAGCTTTATTTTATATTATATGCAAATTTTAAAATAAAAACTAACTTTATTTTATATCATAAGCACGTTTCAAAACAAAATTAATTTTATTTCAAGTTTTTCTCAAATTTTAAAATCAAAATATCACATTAAGATAAACCCAATTAAAAACAATCCCACCAACAAGCAATCTCTTAGTGATTATTATTTTCCCCTTGATCTTTCTTAAATAATGCCATTCACTTTTATGGCTCTGTTTAGTTTGTGGAAAACAAAAACCATAGTTAAAATAGCCATGGACAAAAACCATAGCTAAAATAGCCATGGCAAAACACTTTAATTCTTTAAAAAAATTAAAAAATTATTTTACATCTAATCTTACATAAATTTCAACATTAAATAATCACTTTATTTCACATCCAACATAACTCTCAATAAATCAATCAATTGTATTTCACATCCAACACAAATTTTAATATAACTAACTCATTTTATTTCATATTATATATATTTTTCAAAAAAAGCCAAAAAATTTATCCAAATCATCTTTTTTATCCTCTATCTAAATAGGGCTTAAATGGCCATTATATACAGTTGTAAACAAAGAAAAGTTCATGTCAACATTGGTCTTTGCTAATAACACAATTCTGAGCTAAAGGATATGTAGGTGATGAGTAGCTTGCTTATATGGTCCACATGAAGAACTCCTTCCCAAAGAGATATTATGAGTAGTTTTATGTGTGAAATGATCAGTAAGGTGATCATAACAACTTGATTGATCATATGCAGGTTTACAATGGTAGGAGAAAACTAGAGCTTGTCATAATAAATGACAAGAATTACAAGGAAATGTAAAATTATGAGTGCTATATCAACTTAAATAGTAATAGAAATTGCAGCTACACTGAGGGCTATAATCTTCATACTAAATTGTCAAATAACATAATTTATAATGTCTTTTAGTATCATAACGTGCAAAGAGGCACAATGGACTCCAAATTGATATCAATTGTTGTAGGACATGATTGCTTTGATACCAACTGATGTAAAACTCGTTTGTTGTAATACCAAATTTATGTAAAATAGGTAGAGGAAAAGGGGAGAAAAAGAAAAAAAAGGGGAAAATACCAAAAGATAATTTTATTCATCGATCAAAATCCACTTATTACAAAAATATGGAGCTTTTTTTATAGAATTCTAGCACCCAACTAACTAGCGAAAATTAAAACTAATTAAATAAAATATAATAACTAACTTTTCGAAATTATTGAATATTTTGATTCTTGTAAAGATAAACAGCCCCGTTTGTTTAGCTGTTGAAAATTAACCTGGTTTAATTTTAACCAGGCATATCACATCACACATAAATTTTAATATTAAAAATTAACTTTATTTCACATCCTACACACATTACTAAAATAATAACTAACTTATATCACATCCCTCATATATCCCAACATATTAACTAACTTTATATTACATCCCTCACATATCCCAACATAATAATTAATTTTATTTCACATTATTCACAACTTTCAATAAAAAATATCTCTATCCAAGTTTAATTTTAACCTTGTTAGATTTAACTTTACAAACAAACAGACCCTTATAATAAACAAATTATCATCATCCTAATCAAATTTCTATTCCTAGATTATCTAGATCCACATTATATGTAGGTTTATCTTTTGAAACAAAATTGGCAATTTTTGCATGGGCAATGAGTAGGAGCTGATGTTAGGCTTGTTGATTTAGAAAAAAATAGGAAAATCCTGCTAAGTCCTAATTACTGTAAACTAGTTTTCTAAATGACGTAGAAGTTTAAAATGCTATGTTAGAGAGCTTTACATAGAGATTATAATAAGAAATCAAGCCCTAAATTAACTAGGTCAGCACTTCAATACTAGCATAGAGATCCATTCACATTTAAGCCTTGTAAGGATTCAAGGTTCAATTGCAAGATGTACTCTGAAACATGGAATGCCCCAAAATACTAGCATGAATTAGTGAGAAATTACATGAATTTAGACAAAAAATGTCTTAACATTAATCTATTCGTGAAATCTCATGCCAATAACTATCCAAAATTGAGGAAAACACGAATAAATAAGAACCAGCATGAGAATGGAAACAAAGCATATGTAAATCAAAGGGATAAAGGAGATATCACAATATCCGAGGGAGAACAATCCATACAATGATCAACATGGTAAATCGACAAAGTAATAAGCTAGGAATACCATAGGGTTGAAATAATTCGACAGTCCATTGCGAATCAGCGACTTTCTCGTACGAGGAAGAATCGACATCACACCAATCTTCTAGATCAACATCGCATTGATCGAAACTCCGCACAACAAGTGCTGCGGCGATAGCACAAAAGGGGTGGCTGTTAGCTACTAGTGGTCCCTTGGGTCTTCTCCTTTGGCATAGTGACGGGACTGTAGTGGCGGCGGCTTGTGTGACGATGGCGATGAGGCAGGGGGGTTGACAGCGACAACTTAAGCAAGTGGCCGGCAGCTAGGGGGAGAAACTCTCTCTCCTTTCTCAATTAGGGTTTTCAAATATAGCTAACCTTAATCCCTTCTTGAATCAACTCATATATTGTAGATAGTAATTAATCTCTACCCTTGATTCTATAATTAATCTAATCAAGGGTCAAGATTAATTACTTTTGTTCAAGCAAGGGAGGAGAGGGGGTAGTTGGGCCATATTTGGCTCACTATCTCTAAACAAAACCCAAAACCCTCTAAAACCTAAAATACAAATCCCTCACTATTTTAGCCCATTTACAATAACTGTCATACTCTCCCAAAGCCTAATAAATATATGAAATAACTTCTCCCTCTCAAAAGGAAAAAATTCTCTTAGCAAAATAAAATAAGGTTCATAGTGTGCGAAATAAAATGCAACAAAAAATCAAAATAAGATAAGTAGGGTGACAATGGAGGTTGTCCCTGAGCTAGTGATGTTGTCGGAGTTGATAACAGAAGTGCTCCGCGTCACTTGCCTCCTTTGCTTTCTTTCCTAATGATTTTTGTTGGCATACTTTTGAAAATCCGTTAGATGGGAGTGGTGCGACACTGAAATTTAGGAGTTAAGAAATTTTGACAAAAAATGTCTCGGAGATATTAGCTAGTTGGTGAATGTTGAACGTAGCCCCATGCAACCCATGTTGGATAGGCCATGTTTAATGCAAGTCTAGGAGATGGATAAAGAACTAGAGGTAGTTATACAGAGATTGATGCACATGTTGCTAACAAAGTAACAAGGATCTTCATGAAGTTTGTTGTAATAGGGGATTCGGGCATTTGAGTGAAGTACTTATAAAGGGCTAAACGATATTGTTGTAGTGTATGATGTACTTCTAAATACATTATAGTGGTTGTTGTTGTTGCTCTTGTTGATGCAAAGCATGTCGATATTAATTTGGACGAATGATCACACTAGAGTGAGTTGCATTAAAAGTAATTATTTCATAGAGAAGATGAGTGTGACACCTATAGAATATAAGATGAAGAAGGTAAATTTAAGGTGATTTGACTTTGTTGTTGTCAGCTTCAACTGGTCCTACATTTTCCAGTGAGGGGGACCAAGTTATGATGATAAAGAGAAAGAGGAAGACCAAAACATGATTTGGGTTGTGGTCATTAGATATGAACTTGACTTGTAATAATGAGAGAGTTGCGTCATTTAGATTTAAATGCAAAAGAGAAATCCATGTAATTGACCACCCACAACTAGTTTAGGTTAATTGTTGATGTATTAATGGTTATAGCTAATATCATTTTGAAAACATGTTATGAAATACATATTATGGTTTAGAAGCAGTCTCCCGCTGCTCTTTTGCAGTGATCTGCTTTTCTATTGATTTTGCATTGATTTATGATCTTAAAATTAAACAGTTAAGGGCAGGGAGTAGAATTTTGTTCAAGTTATAGATGGATTTTGCCTTGGATGTACGCTCATGACGTGCATGTGTTCTATTTGTGCTTGTTACGCAAACTTTCCCCTAATTGAAGTTTGTTCTACACTTGCACAGGTTTGGCTAATCCATCACCCATTATTCAGACATTTTATGCCGAAGATAACGTTTTCAATGATGTCAAGCTTGATGGTGTTGTTACTCTTGTTGATGCAAAGCATGTTAGAATTCATTTGGATGAGAAAAAGCCTAAAGGAATTGTTAATGAGGCAGTTGAGCAGATTGCTTATGCAGATAGGATTATAGTGAACAAGGTAAGGATGTCGGTGCTTAATTTTTTTCATCATAATTTGCTTGAGTGGAACTACCTGATGGAAATGATCCCGTACAAAACAAGCAAAGACCTTTTCAGATTCATTATATTGAGTTGATAAAAATTCTTCTCATAGATGATAATTGATGCTGATAATAATCCAATCCACACTCGTTTATTTGTGTCCAGTCGTGGATGTGATTGAGTTTATTATTATTATTTCATTCTTTGCCACCAAACAACACAATTCTCCTCACCCTAATTAAGAATTGTAATGGTGTAGATTCGAACCTGAGACTTCTAGGTTCCAGGCAAGCTTGCTCCTCATTGGGCTAGGAGAAGCTCCACTAATTGAGTTTATCAGCTTATTCTTGTGGGTCAGAAGCATTTCTCGTGGTTCCTTGAACACTTTCATGGTCATATATGTGCATCTTAACTATAATATATTCGTGAGTTTGCAAGTTCATGTTATGATATATTTGCTAAGACTTGGTAGTGTTTTTTTTTTTTTTTTGATATTAAGGTTTTGTAAATGTTAGGAAAGTTTGCTGGATATCTCGTAGGTTGTATTTGTCTTTTAATACCGGTAAGATGCTTTCTATCTGCTTGTTGTGATGAATGATGATAATGGCATTTTTTCTTCACCAAATTCTCTTCTTCTGTGCTTGGTAATTGGCTTGTTATATGAAAATGATTTTAGGGGTTTTCCATTTTCATTGTTACTCATAAATTTGTAGGGAAAATTTTATAAATGCCCGCAAATTTTATGTCCTAATTATACTTTCAGGCCCAAAATTCTTATTTATATGTATGATTACCCAAGTGTTGTATTTATTACTACCACTTAAAAGCAATTTTCTTCTGTGGACAGACACCCAAATATATGCGCATTTGGCTGACCATTTTGTAATTGTTCTGCCAAAAATAATAGAGGGAGTGTAAATTTGTGGCCTTAAAGTGTAAATAAATAATAATTTTGGGCATGTATGTAATCATCCTAATTTTTAATAGCAAATATGTTCGACAATGTAAGGCTCTGGTTTGTTAGAGGAAAAAATGCTTTGTGGAAAAAAATTGTCTTTTTTTAAAACATGTGTATAATGAGAAATAAAATTAATTTTATTAAAAATTGTGTAAAATGTGAAACAAAGTTGATTAGTGTATTGAGAGTTGTGTAGGATACAATATAAAGTATTTTTTTTATATTAAAGTTTGTGTTGGATTATTTTTTAAAATAATGCCATGGCCGAAGGGCCTGTTTGATAAGAAGCATGCATGCTGAAGATGAAGTACATCAGGCAGGGTTATTTTTTTTAATCATCATCCGTATGCATGCATGCATCCTGCTTACATTTGTCCACGCTCATGCACGAGTATTTCTATCAGTTTTGAAAGATTTTGAGCTGCCAGACGTGGCAGGCTTAATCTTTTTTGGATGTGAAGTATGTCATTGCATTAGCTATTGCGGTTCTTGTCCTTTTCATGGTTTGTGTGAATGTTAATGGAGTTGCTGCGATCTCTAAATTTTGTGAGTGTTTATTCCTTCTTTTTTTAAAAAACATATTTTTGGATTGCCTCCAGACAGACCTTGTGAGTGAGCAACAGGTCTCTTCGGTGATCCAGAGAATAAGGGTAAGCAGCTCAACCTAGATTTGTATATTTCAAATTAAAGCTCCTATCAGTTCTGTTTAGTTGTTGACTTTCTCATACAATGTAACCAGAATATCAACACCATGGCTCATTTGAAGAGAACGTCATATGGTAAAGTTGATCTAGATTATGTACTTGGGATTGGAGGCTTTGATTTGGAAAGGTTATATTCCTTGTTTTTTCCTTAGCTTGCTTGATTGCTTGTGTGAATATTCAGAGAAAACTTTTCCATAGATATATTGCTAACATATTTTCACAACTTACCCGAACTGTTCCTTCTTGCCTGAGGAAATGCAACTATAGTGTACTTTATGAATCCTTTTTCACAATTTATTATTGTTTGATGTTATATTATTGTTTGATGCTGCATGAAACCAATGAGATTATGGAACGTTAGCTGCTCATTATGTGGAAAATTATGTGAGATGCTCCTCTTCTGTCAAGTGTCTTCCGATTCCATTTTTTGGATGTCTGTATGATTGCTCAAGATTATATGTATATCTAGAAATGTTGCTGCTATTCTTTCAATAAATCCAGCCAAACCATTTATCCGAATGGTTCTTTCTTTTTTTCTTTAAAAAAATGTTGTTTGCGTGCACAGGCCCATTGCTGAATTTCCCAATTCAAACCTGTTTCTTTTTAATTGAGCCATCATCTTTGAGCCTTTTAGGTTAGGCCATCATTCCTCCATTATATACTTGTTTCAATTCTAAGTAACTTTGGAGGGTTTCCGCCTTTGTTTTAGCATTTAGCTGAGAATTTGGACTAAAGAGAGGTGGGTTGGTTCTATTCTGAAGATTCTTTGTACCAGAGCTGATCATTCCCCAAATTCATTTGTTGTTTTAAAGGAACTTATTGGCTCCAGGTCAATAAGCTATTATGAAGTCATCATCCGGTAATTGAGGAAGATCAGGGTTCATAAGTTAAGCTCTTTCATGTCTTCTTAGTAAAATTCAATAAAGTTTTACTTTCTTTAAATTTGTAAAAAATCCATTTGTTTTACTTAAAATTTGAGATCCGTTCCTGCAAGTTAATTGCCAAATTAAACTGTGCTTTGACAACCGGGAGCCAGTTGGATATGTGAAAAGTGGTAGTTTTTTGAAATTGATAGAAGTTTGGCTGAAACCAGAGACCTGGCTAAACATATTAGGCCTGTTTGTTAATTTTAATTTAATAAAGTTAAAATTTAATTTAGATAAAGATATTTTTTATTGAATGTTGTGAAATAATGTGAAATAATGTTATTATATTGGGATGTGATATAAGTTGGTTATTATTTTAGTATATGTGTAGAATGCGAAATAAAGTTAATTTTTTATTTTAAATTATGTATATGATGTGAAATATAATTAATTTTTAATATTAAATTTAATGTGTGATGTGATGTCTTGTTAAAATTAACCAGTTTTATTTTAACCTAGCTAAACAAATTGGCCTAATTTTCTTTCTTATTGTTTTGATAGCTCTAATGATTTTGCCTTTCTTACATGGTTTGTGTATCATGGATTGAGGCCTATTTTTATTATTTCAGTGGAATTAATTAACCATTTTTATTTTAACCTAGCTAAACAAATTGGCCTAATTTTCTTTCTTATTGTTTTGATAGCTCTAATAATTTTGCCTTTCTTACATGGTTTATGTATCATGGATTGAGGCCTATTTTTATTATTTCAGTGGAATTACTTCTACTTTTCATTGATTCTTTCCTGTTTATGATTTTGGCCTATAATTTTAAGCATTAATCTTTTGAGGATTCTTTAAAAATTCTCTCTTATATATGATTGTTTCTGATAATTTAATCGTGATAGTCATCACTATATTTTTAAATTTTTTATGGCTTTATATTTTTGAAAATCGTTTTCAGAATAGAGTTATCATCTAAACTTGGAAAATCAATTAGTTACTTTTATAATATAAAACAAGTAATACCGGCTATTCAACCCATGTTCACAGTTTGGAGATCATTTATTTCTTCAACATAGCAATTTCTTTTGTTCTTGCACAGGATAGAGAGTGTTATTATTGCTGAAGGATCTAAAGAAGGTCACCATGAAGCTGAGCATGGGCACGGCCATCATCACCATGATGACCATCATCATCATGATCATCACGGCCTTGATCACCAGCATGGTTATTACTGGCATTTAATTTAATCTTGCAAACTGTGTTATTTTGCTCTTGCTTGCAAATTGCACTTCTACAATGTCTATTTTATGCTTTCATCACAATATTAACGATTTTGTGGTAATTGTTAATGTAGTTTTTCTATATTTTTTTTTGGAACTTTACATGAACTATATGTGAACTAACTACATCATTGTTATTCTATAGTCACAATCTCACACAGGGAGACAAACATAAATAGATGTCGACTTCTGTCAACTCAAGTATAAACTTGTATCCTTTACAAACAATTCTCAGTCACCACTAACATCATGATCTCGATCATTGCTAACAATTCTCAGTCACCATTAACATCATGATCTCGATCATTGCTATCAGAAGTTGCTGGGTTCAAAATCCATGCAATTTTAAGAGAATTTTGATTTCAATTGAACTTGTGTTAAAAATGAGTGTTGTACAATTCATGATCGTTGTAACGAATTGAAAAGCTTAAATATATGTTAATCATATAATTGCCTGTGCCTATAAGGTTATATTTGTTTTTATTATATAGGGCTAATCATATAATTGCCTATTTATTTTTACAGGGCTAATCATATAATTACCTATTTGTTTGTAAAAGCTAATTTTAAAAAGATTAAAGTTAAACTTGGACAAAGATATTTTTTATTGAAAGTGTGAATAATGTGAAATAAAGCTAATTATTATATTGAGATGTGGGAGGGATATGATATAAATTAATCATTATTTTAATATGTGTGTAATAATTTTTATTTCGGATTATGTGTATGATCTGAAATATAGTAAATTTCATGTATGATGTTTCATACCTAATTAAAATTAACTAGGTTAATTTTAACTTTACTAAATAAATAGGCAAGGAGCATATTACATTTATTGAATTATTATTTGTTAGGCAATCTGCATGCACTTGGTTAACACTCGACAGTTAAGTTAAATGGTCATAAAAGTTTTTGTTTATATATACTTATAATAGTGCAAAGAATAACAATAGCTTTGATTTGGATTTTGGGATATCTAAGTCAAATAATATTATATAGAAAATAGGAAGTTTTAAAACTTGTCTTCTCTCAAGTTGACAGTGGATGGATTGCATCTAACTTTTTATAGGTAGCATAAAAGACAGCACATTAAAGTGATTTCTTAATATATTTTTTTGTTAGTATGTCCTTTATAACATCCCGCGATGCAAATGTAAAAGTATTGTCCACTTTGTCTTTAAGGAATTTCATGACTTGAGCACTTCTTAGAAGGTCACCAATTCTATTACTTCAACTCAAGTACGTGTATCTACGGAGTTTCTCATTATTAGCTTTACAGTTTTTCTTCAAAATGTATATTTATATATTGGGATCACACTATTTATTTATACAACTATGGAACTCTCATTCCTTTCTTGATGTAGGACAATTCATTTTTGTGCCGCTCCAACTAGAAGCCTTCCAAGAGTCGCTCTTTACTCTGTTCATTTCGATTTAATCATTTGGATATCACCCTAATGATGGGAACACGGATTAGCATTAAATTGGACGGTCAGGATGATGTCATGTGCTGAACTAAAATTCAAATTCAAATTAATTAGTGCTATTGGAGATTTTCATATTAGCTTTATTTAGATTTGATTTGATTTGATTTAGAGTAAATTTGAGAAATTTGAAGACCCATCATATTTGGAACTAATTTTATTTTATTTTAATAGAATTAGTTTTATATTTGCTTTCATTTATTTGGCATTTTATTTTCTATATTTAATATTATATTTTCAAAAAACTTTCTCATGGAATTTTTATATATAAAGAGGTCGTCTTGTATTATAATAGAAAGTAACATTTGAGGAATGAAATTACGTTTGAGTTTTCTCAAAGTCTAGATCCGGGTTAAGCGGTCGATATTCCGGTCAAGAAAAAGGTAGGGTTAGTCTTTGGTGAGAATCTTCAAATTAGCCTAGTTATCCACTTTCCCAAAAAAAATTTTCTCTATCCATTGCGCTCTCTCTCCGAATGATCTGCAAGCGCCTCAAGTACTTTACGCACTCTCCCGCCTTTGAAGCTCGCCCGCCTCCGAAGCCCGCTGCCTCCTCGTTCCCTGCTTCTGACACGCTCCCACCTACGCTGCACGCTGCCTCCCCGACCAGCGCTAGGCGACTCGTCACTTTTTTCGTCTTTTGGCTCTCTACTTCACCTGAGAAACGTACCATTCGAGCATGCTGACCCAAGCTGCCCACCTCACCTGTGTTGCTGCTACTTAAATTTCTTTGACTAAGGTATAAGTTTTTTTATAAATCAAATTAATCTGATTATTTGATTTCAATATAAAATTATTCTCTTGACTTGGATTATTCATTTGGCTCTAATTGTGCGACCGAACATTTATTTGAGTGATAATTACTGTTAGATTTAAGTATGAGACATCTGTCTTAAATTCCTGAACCTCATATATGATTTATTGAATTTAAATTGACGCCCTATTTACTTTGATAAATTCTTATTTATTAGACGATCCAGTTTAGTTTTAATTTTAAAATATTTTTAATTTACAAGATTTAAGAATCTTATTTATCATATAATTTATTTAAAAAATATTTTACGCTTAATTAAAAATAATTTGCTAATTAATTTTGCTGAATATAAATATAAAATATCATTTGCATTTTTTTTGTTCCGGATCAATTTAATATCAGAGCATGGTTTAGTTAGGACATTTTATTTGAGCATTTATTTTTGTATATTTTGTATCATATTTTCTATTTTATTTTATTTCTAGTTGTCTGATATAGGTATTGTGTCAGTATGGATTCTAAAATGAAAACTCTATTATCCATTCTTATAGTTAGGTTTGACCGCATATTTCTATCTGCGAAGTCATAATCTATAGAAAAAATCGCGATTATTTTTTATTTTTCTGGTGATTTAAATTATTTATCATATAAAGAGTGAAAAAATAATTTAGATCGTTATTTTGATTTTTGTGGTTTGAATGAGTCAGAGATGATTAAGTATGTGAAATTAATGCTTCTTGGTGAAGTAAAATATTATATTAAAGACTTGGAGGATCAATGTTCTTGGGTTAAGTTTAGGCCATTTGAAACGTGAGATGAAATCAGAACTTACTTACGTACGAGATATTTTCTTTCATCCTATTGTTCCTAAAAAACATAATCGTAGATCAATACCCTTTGCTCCAATTCCCACTCTCATTGTGCTACACCTATTGAGATTATAGGTCATCCATCTAGTTTTCTCGCGAAAGAAATAGTGAATGAGTTCTCTATAGAGAGATCTTCATTCTTCTTGAAACATTGGAATTCGATTTTTTACCTATATTTATTTATATAGCAGATCCTAACTTAGTCAAAGAGTACGAGAAGTATGAGGATGAGATGCACAAGGAAGATTATTATACAATAGAAGTTGAAAATCAAATTAAGAAGACAGTCATAAAGTTAAGCCATAAAGAAGAGTAGATTATAGATTCGACAGAGACCACTAAATCATCTTATTGTGTTGATAATATTATTGATCATATTGAGATGATTATAGGTCACGATCATTGTGAGGTAAATAGATTCGATTTAGTTAAGCATACTTATGCATATCCTCGATTTAGTAAAAACTCGACACCTATAGACCTATATAGGCAGAGGGCGCATGAAACTGGGTGATTGATCACATGAACATCTAGTTGGTGTGTTGTACGGTTTGTCAGATATTTCTAGAAGACTTCATAGCACCTATTAGGAACTATATTTCTTGTGACCCTGACTTTTTTCTATATTCCTATAATCAGAATTAATCATCTAGTAGGCACTAGTAGGGACATGAGTCGAGTCTGCATACATTTAATTTTTTTTTTAATATTGTATGTTTGAGTTTAGTCAGTATTTGCATTTTGTTTTAGCTCGTTGCATGTGTCAATCTATTTATTTATATATCATAAAATAAATAAAATTAGTAAAGTTAATAGCAAATTATTATAATTAAGTGTATAAATTTTTTTTAAATATTTTATTGTGATAATTTAAGATAATTAAATCTCCAATTTAATTTATTTTAAAATTTTTACTAAATTGGGTCAAATGAATAAATTTGAATATTATCATTAGATTATAGGAATAGTTGAGACTTTCAATATTTCAGATCTATTGGTTATCAGGACTCAACAATAATATCTAGTGAGGCCTTAGCCTTTTGTTCCTTTGAGTGTAACTTTACTCACGAGAGTCCACAACCAAAATCAATCTTAATATTTTTTTAGAGCTAATTGAATAAACTTGTTGAGCAAGTAATTTTAATTGAATTTGATTATCAGTAATATTTAATTCGGTTGAGATTTTTACCTTTTTAAGAGACTCAAAGGTTACAATTGATTTGATCTACTCGGAGACACATGAGTCACATGACCCATACTTGACGGAGTCGAGTTCCTCCCACCTAGAGAGAGTTGGTGGGGACACGAATCAACATTAAATTAGACGGCTAGGATAACTCCATGTGCTGGATCAAAATTCAAATTCAAATTAATTAGAGCTATTGGAGATTTTCATATTGGCTTTATTTAGATTGGATTTGATTGATTTAGAGCAGATTTAGGAGATTTCAATACTTGTCATATTTGGATCTAATTTTATTTTATTGTAATAGAATTAGTTTCATATTTGCTTACATTTATTTGGCATTTTATTTCCTGCATTTAATTTTGTATTTTCAAATTTTTTTATGGGATTTTTCTAAATAAAGAGGTCGCTTTGCATTGTAATAAAAGGTAATATTTGATGAATGAAATTATGTTTGAGTTTTCTCAAGACTTAGATTCGGGTTAACAAGTCGATATTTCAGTGAAGAAAAGGGTAGGATTAGCCTTTGGTGAGAATGCTCAAATTAGCTTAGTTATCCATCATAAAAAAAAAAATCTCCTCTATCCACTACTCTCATTCTCCGAATGATCTCTGAGCGCCTACAGCACTTTGCGCACTCTCTCGCCTCCGAAGCCCGTTGCCTCCTCGTTCCCTACCTCTGACACGTGCCCACCTCCACTGCACGTTGCCTCGCCGACCAGCGCGAGGCGACTCGTCACTTTCTTCGCCGCTCGGCTCTCTACTTTGCTCAAGAAATGTGCCACTCGAGCACACTGACCCAAGCTGCCTACCTCACCTGCATCGTTGCTACTTAAATTTTTTTGGCTAAGATATAATTTCTTTTCTAAATTAATCTGATTATTTGATTTCTATATAAAATTATTCTCTTAACTTGGATCATTTATTTGGCTCTAATTGTGCGACCTGACATTTATTTGAGTGATAATTACTGTTTGATTTAAGTGTGAGACATCTGTCCTAAATTTTTAAACCTCATATCTGATTTATTGAATTTAAATTGACGCCCTAATCTATTTTGATAAATTCTTATTTATCAGACGATCTAATTTAATTTTAATTTTAATTTTAAAATATTTTTAGTTTGTAGGATTTAAGTTATTTATCATATAATTTATTTAGAAAATATTTTGTGCTTAATTAAAAATAATTTGCTAATTAATTTTGCTGAATATAAATATAAAATATTATTTGTATTTTTTTTGTCCCGCATCACCTGGTGATCGCTCCTTACCCTTTTCAATCCCAGGTTATCACATGCACACTGGCTTCCAATCTTGTTTGTCTTTGAACAACATCGTATTGTGAGAGGTCAACTCTGACATTATATTGTTTAATCCAAATATAAAGATATTGTTTACATTGATCTTAAGGAACTGCGTGATTTGAATATTTCCCAAGAGATCACTTATTCCAATATCATCTCAGCCCAAGCACGCGTAACTTTTGAATTTTCCATCAATTTTGCCCCAAAAGGTGCCTTTATCATTTGAGATCACGTTATCTATTTATACAACTTAGGGACGATTCATTTCTATGCTCTTTCACCTAAAATCCCGTTAGGAGCCGCTCCTTGTCCGTGTGATACCGATTCACTCATATGGACATCACCTCGGTGATCACTCTCTATGCTCTTCGGTCCTGGGTCATTACACCCTTAGTTTATTCAAAGGTTAAAATTTTTACTATTTAACTCTATATCTTTAGTGAGATATACATTGATGGAATTTTGTGAATATATTCCAACAAGAAAATGATAGATGTGGTGAAGCAATTTAAAAATTTTGTGACATTTTTCATTGCTGGAAATGCTGTTGCCCTTGTCTTCGAAAGAGCACATAGACGGGCCATTGAAAGACAAATTTTGATGATGAATTTCAAGAAAAGTAGAGAAAGCACAAGGGAACATGTTTAATGTAGAAAACTTAAACCCATTGGTGCAAAATGCCATGTAATTAGCTTCCTTTACAAGTGGAATTCTAATAATTTGTTCCTTCACTAGATTTTGTGGTGAACCTATCTTAGCTTTTTGCAGCCTTTGTTTTGGTTGCTAGTAATGTTCTTGCCCTTGTTGTAAAAAGAGCTCGTAGATTTTTCACTGGAAGCCAAACTTTAATGACAGTATTTGAGAAGAGCCCAAGTGGAAATCTCCTCTCAAACTTTAAGAAGACAAAGCTAATCACAGAAAATGTAGGAGTACATGTTTAATGTGGAAAACTTAAACCCGCAGATGTCAAACACCATGCAACTATCTCCCACTACACAGTGAAATTCCAGTAACTTGTTTCTTTCCTAGTGATTCTCAAGGATTACAACAGAACTTCTTCACTTGCAAATTTGTGGATTAGGACTAACACTCACTGTGGATGACTCCTCCATCCTCTTATGTGTAGGACTGGCAACAGCTCCTCGCACAAGAAGGCTTCAAGTGAATGAATATCGCTTGGTTGCTGTCAAAGGGTTCTCTCTCTATGCTTTTAGTACCACTTGCTAGTGTATATTGTCGGTCAATTGGTGTGGCGCCTTAATATCAATAGGATTAGGGCTTTGAATCCTTGAAATGAATAATTGGAACATCCCTTGTACTATTGTTGGTGTTATATATGCCATTATTCCATAACAACCTGTTAGAAAAAATTCATCAAATCTTCAAAGGATGGTCATGGAGGTGCCTTCCTCGAAAAACTTTGAATGAGTAACTTCATCATAGAATACCTTTCTTAAACAATTTTTGCTTAGGAGCACTCCCTTTGCGGATCATCTCTGTCAAAGGATACTTTGTTCGAGGATTATCTTTCTCAAACTAAGTATAACTTTATACATTCGTGCACTTCTCTTCGATGATGGATTATCTTTGTCGAACAAGTACCTTCTTTTGTGAGCTTCTCTTTGTTCAAGGATTATGTTTGCTAAAGAACTCCTTTCTTTGATGTAAAACTTTGTCAAAGATGTGAAGTTTCTTCGTATACTCTGCTCCAAGGAATGTCATTCCAAAGACCACCTTCTAAGATCACAATTCCACCTTTTTTGACTAGCCATCTTTTCATGCCTCTTGCTGCAGTGTTGTCTTCTTGATCTTTCGCTAACACCTACATTGAAGGCCTTTGAGTAGCAGATTGTTGTTCTCATAAGGAGGAATAATCCCAACATTTTCATATACATTGCATATTTTATTTAAGGTTCAACATATGTTATAAGAATATTTGATTTGAATTTCAGAAACCATCTGATATACATTGACTTGACATTGTACATCATTGTAATCCTAGTAACTCAGCATTTTCTTGAAGTTTGTTGTGTTTAATGGATTATTTTGCTTTTAACATTCTAGTATCAAAAGTTTTCCTTTTTTTCTTTCTGCCTATATTTTATGTCTTAGTCAAGGATCTTGTTTCTTTGTGCAAAACTGCTGATGCACTTGGACATCAACCAGGTCACATGATTTATTCTCACAAATGAACTTTGTGGCATTTTCTCAATAATAATTGAAGGAAATCTTGATCAAATCATTACCTACAATGATTAAATTGGATATTTCTCTAACTTTGTATTATAGGCTTTATAAGGATATTGTCTCACTTTAATATAAAATGTTTCTAGGCTACAAGTCCCCGTTTGGTTGGAGGAAATTTTAGTCATGGCCAAAAATTTTTTCAACTAAAACTCTTATTTTATTTTTTAAAAAAATGGAATAATAGTTTACATCTCATTCTACATGAATTCTAACATTAAATAATCATTTTATTTCACATATAATATAATTTTTAATATAACTAACTCACTTTATTTTGCATCACACATTTTTCAAAAAAATTTACAAATTTTTTTCAAATTATTTTTTTTTCTTCCAACCAAACTGAGCCTTAGTTCTATCAAAAGCATCCTCTCAAACATATTAAAACTTCATTACTTTTATGTTTCATGTTATTTGGATGGTGCAAATTACAATAATGTGCACTAATTTGTTTCATGTGTGGCCTCATTGCATGCAGATAACCACGAACATGATCATACTCATGACCCTGGAGTTTCTTCCGTAAGCATTGTTTGTGAAGGGAGACTAAATCTTGATAAGGTCCTTTTTGTTATTTTATATTTCTTTTAGTGGATGAGATGTGACATATTAGCTTCATTTAAATTGACCCGCTACCGCTTCATGCTTTTTGCAGGCAAACATGTGGTTAGGAACTTTATTGATGGAACGAAGTGATGACATATATCGCATGAAGGGTCTTCTTTCAGTTGAAGGCATGACTGAAAGATATGTTTTTCAGGTTTGTAATACTAAAATCTTATTTGTTGCTTATATCAAAGTCTAGTTCATTAACCTAACTCTGCAACTATGACTGTTAATCATGTTCGAAATTGGAAGCTATGTAGAAACTCATAGTTCTTTGATTCTAAATCAACTCAATTTTCTTAATTATCAAAGGAGTGAATTTAAGTAAAAGTGAAGATTTGGTATGTTTGACTTGAATTCTTCAACATCGCCAATCTCTTTCCTAGAAGTCCTTTCCGGGAATAGAAAATTAAGGGGTTCGATTTGTTCGTTAACATACATTGTCAAAAATAGAGATTATAAATTTGATTTTTCGATACCAAACATGCTCTTCGAGAAGATTTATCGGTGACTAATGCACGGATGTCAGAGTCCAAGCTCAAGGAGTAAAAAATGACAATCAAAAACATCATTTTCGAGTGCGCCACTCGAAAAGTCAGCTTCCTTTTGTACCTTTGACTACCACAAAATGACAAGTCTGAAAATTGTGCAAATAGTGCGACAATCACATTTGTCTGAAAAATATTTTTGAACAATCACATGTAGTGTTTTAACACATGAAGCCCTAGCTCCCTATGTACATAAAAAGGAAATCAAGACCTTAATTCGTTATTGCATGTGTTAGCCACCCCATCATTGATTCTTCCTACAATTTCATCTTGAAGTTACTGAAGAACTTTGTGTGTTTTCCTGTGTTTATTTTCCACAATCCTCGTGAATCCGTGTCCATCTTCTTCTTCGTTAATGAAATTGATTCAACTTTTAATGAATTCGATATATTTGTATTTAAGTTTTAACAATTTGTATTAAGGTATTATAGATGCATACATGATCTAGAGGCTGCATATTGAAGAGATTAATGTATAAATATACATATAGTACATATAAACTTAATTTGCGATATATATTAGATGATCATAATATGTACAATGACTATCTAAAGCAAGAAATAAGATTGATTATTAAGCTCTATTCACTCAAAATCAATTAGACTTTAGTTGACCTAATAAAATCAACTTGACTCAAAATTTCAGTTTGGCTTCAACACTTTAACAGCCTTATTCACAATTCTTTGCTTGAATTGTTAGTGGTAATTGAGATTATATACATACTGGGATTCACATGCATGACATAGAAAACATTTTTTTTTGATAGAAATGATGTAGAAAACATTTGAAATTACATACTAAACTTCAAATAATATTAACTAACAGACTACACTAATTGCTCAAACATTACATTGCATGCTATTTTAGTTATGTGAGAGTAATTTTAAAAATGGAGTTGTTTGACTAAGAAATTGACCAAATTTTGTTCTTTCCATTTAAGTTAAAAATACTAAGCAAATTATTTAAAAGAAAGAACAACGGAAACAATTTCTGACTAGGCTAATTACCCTCGACCCACCACCCTCGCAATAGACATCGAGGGCTAACAGCCTGTGATGATGTTGACAAACCAATCGTTAGGGGTGTGGTTAGTGTTATTTCTTATAATTTAAAAACATTGAATTAAGATATATTGATCATTTGTTAATCTGTTTAATGATGGCGTTTGTTTGAGTCAAGTTTGAGTTAATTGTAAGTGAACCATAATTCTATGCTGAAATGTTATAATGGGAATTTGAGAATGTAATAGTTACATGTCATTGTTTTTAATTGTAAATATTATGTTTTGGGTATTTATTATATTAATTTTTATATTTTTTGTGGCAGATGTAAATCGTCTTATGTACATACATTTGTTCTCCTTATGATATTCCTTTGAATATTCTTCAAAATTTTGAAGCAAGTAATGCTTAAATGCATAATGTATAGCCGCTGATGTTGTTTGGTATTAAGCTAAATTTTGGTTATTTAGATTGTATATTTGAATTCTACTTGCATAGGAACTAATACTTATAAATATTTTATGATCAACTAACTGAATCATATAGTGAACAATATACATTATTAAGCTTCCAAAAAATAATGTATTCTTTTTTTATTGATGAGTGATGTATTTGCTACACTCTAATAACTTGTCATAGTTATGTAATTACGTTGTAATTTTTATTTTCATGCATGTTGTAATTTTATTTCAGCTCATTTTTATATTATAATAAATTATTGTCACATCAATATGATGTGACGTGGCCTGGCTTATGTTATTGTGGATTAGTCCTAATACGATGTGAAAAGTAAGTTTAAGTATATGTGAGATAAGTTAAATGAAAGCCCAAAGAATTTAGATCTTAAACTTATTAAATATGAAGAACTTGAATAAAAATGGCAAGAATTATCCATTTAACGACGAGCTAAGCTAGGTTTAAGTTAAAACGGTATGCAAAACTAGTTAAAGAGATAACTAATCCTAATTTTCTTTTATTGAACTTTTCTTGTAACAAACTAAGCTTTGATATGGTGAAATATTGAGAGTTAAACATGGTCAAAAGAAAATGTTGAGAAAATGCCAAAAGTACTAAAATTGGTCCGGAAAACAGTAACAATTTCTGGAAATGCATGAAAACCCAAGTTAGGCAAACAATAGGTACAATTCTAGTTAAAATTGATCCGTCTGGTTTGAACCTATTAGATAAATATAGAGTCAATTGTATCATGCTGGACAAAAGCCAATTGGAAGTTGAACCGAAATGAGTATCTACAGCAAACTTATCATGAGAAACTCTAGAGGAGTCCCACTTTGAGGCAAGTTACTTTGTTTTTACCAAATTATATAGCTAGTTTTGATGAACTTATGATTAGGTGTGATGTCATTGAAGATCAGCACGTGACTTTGGCTAGATTTTGCTTATGACTTCGACCTAATCTCAAGAGGGAGTTTCTTCATCATCATAGGGTGTATACTTCAGAGGAATTATTTCAAAAAGGCTTCGAAATTGAGCAATACTTGAAGTCAAGAAGGCTTTCCATGAAACCCTTGCACTCAGGATATAATTCCTTTTATTGATAGTGTAGGATACAATTCTTTTATTTTCTCAAATCCTACAACTTCAGCGCTCATCATGCTAAGCAAAAAAGACATGAGACTCAATCCATTTTGCATTAACTCAATCCATTTAACATGTTTCACGCTCAGCTTTTTCTCAGAATTTAGGGATTTTAGGGCTTGATTATCCGAAAACAAGATAAATAACTTCGGGAGAAGATAATGACACCAATGCTTTAAGACTTGAATTACAACATAGAATCCTCTTATCATAATTTGATTAGTTTTGTTTTGCCTTATTCAATTTTTCATTATAGTAACTATAATAAGCTACACGATGTCTTTCCTAACTTAGAATCACTTTTAATCTTGCACTTGATGTGTTATAGACTTATACTGAAATTTGGCATCATCAAAAGTGGCACGTGTCCAAACTTCTTTAATCTTTAGTACAATGTCGAAATCTTTAAATAGACTTTACTTCATGTAAATTCTCCCTTCTTCATACAATAAGTTGTTGGAGCCATTGTACTAAAATCTCGAATAAATCTTCTATATAAAGACACCAATCCATAAAAACTTCGTACGTCAAGAATATTGGTTGGAACATGCCATTCTCTAATAATTTCAAATCTTTTCAGAATTTAACTAAATTCTATCACTTGAAACTTTGTTCCCTCGAAGTATAATGGTAGGTGTTATGCAAATACATTTCTTTTGAGTTTTTATAAAATCTCCTTTCTTAATACTATAAACACCGCCTTAAATGATTAAGATGATCATCTATCGAATGAACATGTCACCGATGTAAACCACTAGAAATCTTCCTATAAATGGTCGCAGTGTAGTTTTCATTACCCTCATGGATGTGCTTAGTGCATTTTATAAATCAAAAGGTATTAGGAGCTATTCATATAAACCATTTGTCTTAACTGTAGTCCTCCATTCATCTCCTTCTCACATTCTTATTTGATGGTAACCACTTTATGCCTATCCTTGCATCATATTGTGATTGGGAAACGATACTTTATTCGTGATCTAATTAGCATAGAGCCATGGTCTATTGAAATAACATGAGCAACATCCATGGGGAAACTTCACACCAAATCCAATCCAAAAGACACTTCAAGTTGAATTGGCATCAAACATCGTTGGGTTACATTCAAAGTAGTATTGTTAACCCAAGCAACTTTATATGAATTAGGATGTCAATGAGTTTTTTGTTTAATTCTTTTTAGTACATCTTTCAATATGACATTCATACAACTACTATTGTTAATGTTATGCTTAAGAAATGATCTCCACTCTTGAAATAACTTTGTAAGATAGTATCCACATCTAGTTTTGATCATTACATGTAGTCAAAAGGATACATCTCATCGCATTGAAAAGTTTATTTTCTAAAGCTCCTTTCGCATCACTAGAACCTTCACAATGTCCTATGACTAACTCTCCTTCAAAATCGGTTTCTCCTTCATGTTGCTTCTCCTCATGATCATGTGCACTAATATTAAGTACTTTTTTATGGCAATCATAAGATTAATACCCGTCTGGCTGCACTTAAAACATTGAATGGTCGAAGTTTTGGAGTGGGATGCATCAATTAGTGCTTTTCCCTTACTATCCCGAGAGGCATTGGTCTGCTCTTCAATAGCATGAGTTGGGAGAATTCATTCTAGATCGACTACTAAGTGTCTCTCTAGCTTGAACAAGCATCATTCTTGACTGCTGGTATTGCTCAACTTCCAAAGCTTTTTAAAATAATCTCTCTTGAGTATGTATCCTAGGAGGAAGGAGCTCTCTCTTGAGGTTTCGTTAAAGTCCTAAGTGAAATTTAGCCAAAGTAGCTCGTGAATCTCCAACGACTACACACTTGACCATAAAGTTCATCAAACCTAGCCATGTAATCTAGTACAGACAACAGTAGTTAACTCTTTAAAGGGGAACTCATGATAAGTTTACGGGAGATACTTTTCTATCAAAAAATCTTTGCACTTGTTCCAACACCTAATTGGCTCTTGTCTAGTTTGATACTACTGATGCTTGCATTTTACCAATTAGGTTCAAGATCGTCCGGTCAATTTTAACTTGGCAAACCGGACCTGTCGTTCATCTGACATAAGCTACCATACAAAATAGTTATCTTCATCAAGAAGCTAAACAACAATAACAACCAGCCTTTATTCCACTAGGTGGGATCGGCTACATGGATCTTTTGTTTCTATTGCACTCTATTAAATAACTCATTTAGCTCCAAGTATGCAAGAAGCCAGTCAGTAAGAGTATTTACATCTAGTAGGCTATCAAAACATGGAACATCAAGTTCTACTTTCTTAGTTATAGCGTTGTCTTTCTTTTTCTCGTGACAATGCATCAAAATCGGAAATCATACTTGGGATCTGCTATGCCGAGGCATCGGACCATGCTGCGATAAACGTTTGGGAAGGAAATTGCTTTATTGCAGCGAATAGTTTATCAAAGGACCGACAAAGAAATCTCAAGACCTTGGACTCTTAATCCTCTTTCTTGAGGTCTACAATGAGGTTGATAGGGTGGAATAGAAACGCAAACTCTATTTACTATCCGTTTAAAAACTTCTCTTCTATAAGCTACAAATTTAACATAAGGCCTCACTTTCTTCTCACTCTACTCCACCTTCCTCTCTTATGTTATTTTTTTGAGGATCTTGAGACTGAGAAGTGGCTGAGGTAGCAATCATATATGACTAATTTGTAACATTCTAACTTCGTTAGGTGGAGTAACGCCTCAGTGGTTAGGCATTATTAAAATGCAAGTTAATCAAGTTGTTCTTGCACTTCCTTATAGGATCGTCTTTACAAAAGACCCATGAAACCATGAACCACTGTTATATGCCATTTCTATGAACCTACGGTTCTAATATCTAACTTGACACAGCTTGATCTATATTGGCATGGATTAAACTCCTAATATGATGCAGCAAGTGAGTACAAGTGCATGTGGGATTATTTAAATGAAAGCCCAAGCAAATTTTTAGATCTTAAACTTATTATTTAGGGGGGCATTTGGTTCAATATTATCTTGACATTATATCACGTTATCTAAAGATATTTAGTTTGATGCATATGTTGATAACCTTCTAAAAAATTATAGAATTGTCTCTCAAAATATGATAGCGAAATGCCACGATATCTAAATAACATAACATCAAGATAATATTAAACCAAACAGACCCTTAAGAAGAACTTGAATAAAACTAGCCAGGGTTACCCAATTAAAAACAAGCTAAACTAGGTTTTAAGTTGAAAAAGTATGCAAAAATATTTAACAAGCTAACTAATCTCCGCAAACTGAGCTCTAAAACAGTGAAACATTGTGAGTGAAACCTGCTCAAAATGCAAAGCATGCAGATGATGCAAAGTACGGTTGATTTTCCTGTAAAAATATCAATGTAATAAGATACCAGCTACACTAAGTTTATTGTCATGTGTTCATACAAATATCAATGTAATAAGATACTAGCTACACTAAGTCTATTGTCATGTGTTACACAAAGTGTGCTAAACTTTTTTAACTTAAGCTTTAGAGAAATTGTAAAAGAGCAATATCAAAACATTCATTATAAGAAAATAAGATTTAAACAAAATTGACAAGACTTGATAGCACCTAAATCATCAAAATTTTTGGGATGTATGAGATTTAACAAATCATGCGTAGATCTATATCAAAAACTTGAAAGAGTAGGTTCCAGAAATAAGAACGGACAAAAATATAACTTGGAATGTAGATTGAAGGCGTTATAGCGACACACCATCGGAGTCACACGACTGTTGAAATTTTAAAGGGAGTTGCAACCAAACTGAAGTTTTACAAAGAGTTGCAAGTCGATAGCAAAATGATATTAAGAAGTTTTAATAAATATCATACAAAGCAGCCTTAAGCTTCTTGTTATAGATAAAGAGTCAAGACTAGTCAAAGAGGCTTGAAAGCAAGCTAACCATGGTGACTTGGAGCTTGCGAAGGTCAAAATATGTGGCATATTTCTAAAACCCTACGATGCCTAAGTATACCCAATCTTAGTAAACTGGCGTATCATACATACTAAACAAAATCTAATTATAAATACATCACGCTGATACAACTAAAAATATAACAAGACAATAAGCGATGTTGAGAATAAACCAAAGTACTAAAATTATTGTAGATAATAGTAGAAACTTCTAGATATGCATGAACCAGTTATGTGTAATGGTCTGGCTGTCTACAAGTATGGGCAGATCTCCTAAGCTCTACGTCACAATGCCGTCTAAAATTTTAGCTCAAATAGAGTTAATTGCATGGCGTGTTTGCTACAGCAAGCAATTCCCTTTAATATATAGAATTGGTGAAAATCTTGCCTCCAAATATTGATCTTTTCTGGACTGCATATCAATTTCCTACGTTTAGATGTTTTGTTAAAACCAAATTGGACAGTATACGAGGTTGATATCTAAAATATATGCAACAGATTTGGGAAGTTTTTGGGGTTGGCTGTGGTAGTTTAGGATTTTGACCGACGCAATCTACCGCTTTCATTTCTACTTATAGTTGTTCATGGGTGATAATTCTTGAGATCGACTTGGGTGCGCTGACTGTATTTTTTATAATGTATTGGTGATTCATTTTAGTCGTACATGTCATATTGCATTCATTCTGAAATATATTACTTACGTGAAATACAAATATCATGGGTAAGCGAGAGTGCAATACATGCCCCTAAGTAAGGCGCACATTATGCATATGTTTAGAAGATACATGCATGGAAGTGTTTCTTCTGGCTCTCTACTTAATTCCTTCTTGCAGAGGTTAGTGAGACAAGGCGAGGAAGATACATCCGTGGCCGCAGCAGGCGAGGAGTGATCGCTGGGTGATGTCCCAAAAGAAAGGAATCACTGGCGAGGGTGATGTCCCTAACAGATTTATAGGCCGATAAAGAGTGATGAGAGGGACATAGGAGCTGTATAAGTAGGATAATGTGATCCCAAATAGTAGAGACGTCTTATGAGACAACTATGAGACTAATAATAGGAAACTCCGAAGTTAAGCGTACTTGGGCTGGAATAGTATTAGAATAGGTGATCTCTCGAGAAGTACTCAAGTCACGCAATTTCCTAAAGCTAAAACAGATAATACTTCTATATTTGGATCACAGAATGTTATAAATTTTCATCCCGAGCTCATGTTTATCTTTCACTAATCTCTAATTGTTTTTGCATTCTTGGTGCAGGGAGTCCATGACATCTTTCAAGGTTCTCCGGATAGATTATGGGGGCCAAGCGAACCACGGATCAATAAAATTGTATTTATTGGGAAGAACCTCGATGCCCAAGAGTTGGAGAAGGGCTTCAAGGCTTGTTTAATGTGATGGTTTGCTCTGAAAGCCACGGAACTATTAAGCCTTCTTTAACTTCAGTTCCATCTTCATCCCAGACATTCGTAGTTCAGTTTTGATCCTACTCTTTTGTTTGGGCTATTTTTAAACTATGCCAACTAAAAAATGTCAACATTTAATGTGTTGAAAAATGAATATATATACACGCACGCACAACACTCTTGCTTTATGTGACTTTAGTACAGATCTCTCTATATTTGGTGTCATTTTTCAGCCTATCTGGTTTGTTCAGACTTGGTTTTGAGGTCTTAAGGCCTTCACCGTGTTAAGCTTCTTCAATGTTTAGTTAAAGGAAAATAATATATAGCTCCAATAACTGACAGTATTGAAGTCGAACAGGCAAAAGTGTTTTTTTTTTTAATTTTTTTTTTCGATAGTATTTTTGTTAGTGGTATTGTTACTGCAAAAGTTTTAGTTGACTTTCGCGTATTCTCGGATTATAATGCTTTTGGTCTCATTTGTTGATGCCGTGATGTACTCAGGAAATAAAGGAATGTATTACTGCGTATTTTGAGCCCAAATCTGATTAGATCTTAGCCGAACCCTGGATGGCTCATGCTGTACAGTTAATCTGCAGAGAGGGGGGGTCATGATCTGCCTGTGCAAGAGGGAGGGAGGGAGGGAGGAATTTAAAATGAAATATTTTTTAGATACTAATAAAAATTATCAAAGAAATTTGTAATGTAATAATTATAATTTATAAAAAAAATTAGTGTTATAATTATTTTAAAAAAAGAATATTTCAATTAAATTTTTGATAATCAGGAACTAAACAGTAATTATAAATTAATTATAAATATTTTTAGTAATTAACTCTTATATTTTTCTAATATATATGTATAAATTTTATTTATATAAATATATTATGTTAGGTAATATACAAAGATGAAGGTATAATAATCATAATATATATATTATATTTAATCAGTATAATATATATTTTAATTATAAAATATGACTTATAATTATCTCAAAAATTGACTAAAATTTAAATTAATTTTACAAAGTTCAAATAAAAAATATAATTTCAATCACTTGCTTTAATTTGGCTTTGAAGCCAGTCCTATTTATTAATAACACGTTTCTGCACACATTTTTTGAAATACAGTTATTAATTGAAACACACGTATTTTAATTTAGAAAGAGAAACACACGTATTTTGGTGAACACAATATATTTAAAAAACATCACTTATATGGATTAGTAAGAAGTAATTGTTTATTTTTTGCTATAAAAAAGTAATTATTTTTTTTTAAAATTTTAAACTTCAGTGGAATTAAGATCCTTCCAATTATTCAAAGTAAATTGATAGAAATTCTATCATGTGTTTGTAACTAGCTCTACTTTCAGTTACTATCAAGAAAAAAAAAAAACTATACTTTCAGTTAATGAAATGAGAGAAAATTCCAAAACATAAAAAAAATATTAATTAAGTTAAAGGAAATTGATCAATTATAATTTACAAATGACAAAAATTTTAAGTTTAGGGCAAGTAAAGATGTTCAGCATTCGGTGGATGGAGAAATTAATCGAACTCATTATCGGCAAAGAGCGGGCACGACCATAAGCACGGCGAACCTGCGAAGAATCCCGCAAGGAATTTATTCCCAGTAATTAACAGCAGGCAATCACCGGCGATAATCCGTCGCCGTCGCTGGATGAAGGAGATCGTAGCAATCACGGGCCAATTTGATGCAGTGCAACCAGTGCAAGACCTCGGAGTTGGGATCCCTCTCCACGACCACATCCTTCACTGTGATCTGCAGCTCTCCGCGGTACACCGTCACCCGGCCGCGAACCCTAAGTAGCTCGCCGAGGCGTACCTTGCTGGCGTGCGCGCGGGCGGATGCCGCATCGAGGTCGGCGGAGGCTGCGGAGGTGGATAGGCGGGGGAGGAGGTGGTGGTTGAGCCAGATGACGCAGGGGACGCACCCGGAGCCGTCGTCGAGGAGGAAGCGGAGGAATTTCTGGCGGCTGTCTCGGGAGACGACGACGCCGACGGCCTCGGCGCGGGATACGGGGCGGGTGCGGCGGGTGAAAGTGGGGGGTACGGAGGGCGAGACGGCGAGCGAGAGGAAGTCGGCGGCGAGGAGCTTTACGTGGGTGGAACGCGTTGGGTCCATGGAGAGAAGCCCGCAGATGTGCTCAAACTCTTACAAATTAAAGAAGAATCATTGATCTTCAAAAAGGTACTACAACCTACTAACTTCTGTCAAAAAATAATTTACTTACTTTACTCTTAAAAAATAAATAAATAAATAAATAAATATGATCAAAAAATAAATAAAATAAATATTATAATATAGTAAATTATACTCCCCAAATTAGATAATCCCTAGTATTATGAGCTTTATTTCAAATTTTGGCATTTCAATTATAAGTCCTCAATTATATGGGTAACTTAAATATACGAAAAAATTACATCTCATTTCGAAGATTAGAAAATAATATAGTTCTCCTATCAAAAAAAAAGGAAAATAATATAATTCATGTTTTTAAAATTCTCTTAGTGTATATCAAAAAAATTTTGATTGCTTAAAATTTTCAATTTAATCCTTTCACAATCATGAAATAATTAGAAAATGCATTTTTACCTTCTCTCTCTTCCCTCCTATGTTTTCCCATTTCCTCCTCTCTCTTTCAATTTCAATCAAACATGCACCCCCGCTATCCTCTTCGACCTTCCATCCCTGATGCCTTTGCTAATCTCCTTATTAGAAGTGGAATTCAATGTAATAGAAAAATTTTAATTAATGATATGTCATTGAGAGTATTGTCCGTTACGAATATCAATTAATATCATCTGTTGAATTACTTTAATATGTCGTAATTGAGTCTAGAGTCTAAAACAACTATTCACGACATATTTCAACTCAAGATAAGCTTTGATGTAAGATATTATTTAGTCATGATTCTTGAACCCAAAACAAGCCCGAAGCTACAAGGGGTCAACCAAGCCAGAAATAAAATTCTTGCGTTTAGGTAAAGTTTCGATTGGTTAGAACTTGACAATTCTACGTCTTGCACTATTATTTGAAATTCAATAAATATGCTTCATTATAAGTGCATGATAATAATGTAAAATAAAGAGAGTTCTATGTCATATAATTCAATTATAGTTGTCTTTATTCAACTAGTTAGCTTCAAAAGTAATGTTACACAATAGAAGAATAATGTGCTTTTAAGTTTAAGAAAAAAAATTTGAAGAATAACATTAGGTGAGTTATCATGGAAGAGCTCAAGTTAGGCCTAATATATAATTAATGAATACCCATTAACTCAAAAGGTTAGCCAATGGATAAGGATTTTCAATTGTATATTAATACTATAACTTATATTAAATATCTAATGTATGACAATTCTTCATGTGTATCTTAATAATTCTCCTTCCCCTCACATAAGAATTCATTTGCATTGAGTCTTATCCTGTCCAATAGATCATTCAAGTGCATGCATCTCAAGAGCTCACTTAACTACCTGGAGGCACAGTAAAAGTCACTCATTTAATCTACTGAAAATCTAATCAAACCATTAACTCTAATATCACTTATTAGAAGAGTTACCGTGGAGGAGCTTAAGTTAGGCCTAATATACATATTAATTCAAAAGCTTAGACCAATAAATAAGAATATTTAGTTGTATTGAATATCTAATGTGAAACAATCTCTCATATATATTGCAACAAATAATGTGCTTTTTAATTTTAACTAGAGGTGTATTCTTTGTTCCACTATTAGACAAGAATGGCCCTCCAGTTTACTATGGAAGATCTCGAACTACTCGTAAGCTTTGCACTTCCAACTTTTAACCTTCTAAATAGAGTACTTGATTTTCCCAATGATATTTTTTTTTTGTTTAGAAGGCCATAATGATAAGTTACTAAAATCTATGGGCTGCTCATGCAGACAGCATTGATTGAAAAGGGAAGATTCTACGACCAATGCAACTTAGCAGTTAACTACATTACAAAAAACAAGGAATAGCCAAAAAGATGCTTTAATACCTGAAATTTTGCTTGTCGTCCTCTTTTACAAATTACACGTGCATACAGAAATGCAAATTTATCAAAGAGTTTTTGAAAAATGGCATAGTCAAACACCAAGAAGTTGATAATAATATGAACAGCACCATAATCTAAGCAAAGATTATCACCCAAAAAAGTCAGCCCCATCCTCAACATCATCAGTAAGAATGCTGCCGCTCTGAGCCATCAGTATTCTGTATATTCTCTTTGAACAGACTTCGCCCAGCCTCCTATCTTCCCTTCCCAAAGACCCTTCCAGCATCAAATCTTTGAGCAGGAATTCTTTCTCATGCACCTGAGTGACAAGAGCAAGAGTTGAGCTCAGAATTAAAGCCTTCATAGGTTTGTTGAAATATCGATTGAAATGAAACTAACCGATTTAGTCGGATCCATATATACGTTTAGAAGAGATCTCATGGTTGGATATTTCTTCCAAATCGCAACAGCATGTCTTGGTTGCACCTTTGGAATGGCTACCAGCGCTTTCAACCTTTATGTACAGATTTCATTAGAGAAGAAGAGACAATAATAAAGCAAGAAGAATAAAGTTAGCAACACATGCAGCATGCACAGAAAGAATTACAACATTAAACATAAATAGTTATATAAGGCTATCGATGATGATGATGATAATGATAGATTGCAATACCATAAAGTTTAAAGAGTAGAAAATGTTAAAATATGGACCACATTGACATATACGATATGGTCGAAATAGGATCTGGATCAATTTTAAAAAGCTTTGTCATTATCTGAAAGCAAGTAGTAGTTTACATTCAGCAGAAATCCTATGTATGTGGCTGATCAGGGAATCCTATTTTGCTATTCAGTATAATGCACAAGCAAGAGCTAGAGAACTCAGATAATTCAAGAACACAACACACCTAAGTATCTAGGGAACCGACTTCAACGTCCCAACATTGATTCCACCAAGTCCTAACTCGAGTGGCAAAGAGCACCGACATCTTGGTCGGACATCAACCCACAAGGTCCAGAGATACAAAGACTTCAAAGTCCAAAGATCTAGAGATCCACGAGATAATAAAGATCCAAAAGACAGATCTCTCAAGCTCCCAAGACTTCAAAGTCGACACCAAATAAAGACCCAAATGCATTTCCAAACTTGAAAAATATTGTACTCACTATTGAATCTTGGCTAAGTACAAGTCCGACTGTTTCACAAGCCAAAAACAATGGCAAGATGCTAGCCAGAAAGATGAATTCACAGGTCAAGCAAAGAGAGAAAGGTATGTTCATTAGGGGCAAAGGAGGCTAATTTTGATCTGCCTGACCTATGTTTTTTGGAAGCAAAAGTCACTCCACTACCTTGCAAATTTCTTCTGTTGTTGAGACTGGGTTATGCCACTTCTCAATGAGCAATATATGATTATTAATTAGTATCAGAATGTATATATGTATATTTGATTATTAATCCCAGTTGCATTTACAACAAAATTTTATCAAACTGCAGAAGATACAAATTGATTAAAAGTTACAAGCATAATTTACCAAATATTCTTTTTAATTAGGTTCCTGTCAATGAAATCTTTGGAAACGATGGAGCCATTTGCATTTACAGAGAGCCAAGTCAACTTCTTCCTGTAAATCCAATAGAGCCAAAATCAACCAATCTTAAAGGATAATAGAGAAGAGGAAGGGAGAGAAGAAAGAAGAATGTAAATAAAGAAGAATCCAGCAAAAGCATTTCAAATCTACTTTGAAATACCATTTTTCGTTATAAAGAACTCACAAAAGGTAAGCACAAACTCTGATTCATGTATTATTGCTCCTTTCTTTAAAACAGAAACTGTATTGAGGATTAATTTGACAATGCCAATGAAAGAAAAAATAATAAATTACTGTGATACATATAAGACTCCAAATCTCGTATAATACTACTATGACATGTACATTAGAAAAGTCCCGTTCCATCATATACTGATTTAGTTTCATATTAGCATCACAGTACGTTAGTAATAGCACTAAATTTAGCACTAGTAGAAACGATAATCAACAAGTGCTAAATAGAATTATCTTCCGAGATACTTTCACGAGCAAGTATAACAGAGCTGTAATATTGCACTAGTCAAATGAACAGGCTGATTCACCTAAATTGGCAAGAAGCGAGACTAGTTGTTAAGCCAACAATGTGATCAGCAATCTCAGCTTCATCCATGCACAACCTTGAGTGAACCTTCGTACAATGAGTTGCCAATCTTGCAAAAGCCTGCAAAGGAAGAGAATGAATAAAATTTCAAGGGATAGATAATAAGCATTTGAGCAATTCTCTCAACGTATTGAAAAGTATGCATATGTATATATCAACATCAACCTCCTCAACTCGTGGGCGCTTCCAACCACTGAACTTTGATGAGTTCTTGTACTGACTTTGTTCACTGTACATTCAAATGAAACATAAGTAAAATGTTTATAGCAGGAAGAAAAGTGCGATAGACAAATGTTGTCATGGTCTATGAACTATTACTGGGAGAACGTTACTTTGTGCCACTTTATCCATCTCTAAAAAATGCACATGGGACAATTTAAATCAACATTTCATATTGGTGATTGCAACCAATCATAGTGTAAAGTAGTACTACACTTCAGAATCAACTTGTTGTACATTGGTGAAGAGCTAACAACATCCAAATAGAAGAAGTTTATTGTGGAGTTTCTGAGCTCAAAATAGCATACAAAGTCCACAGTAAGACTGACACTGAAAATTAGCATCCATCAGTCAACTAGCAAATACAGAAAATGATTCATTGATTCATAATTTCATGTCATTTGCTATGTGAAATAGTTAAAACTAAGCAAGCAATCAATGAGAACAGAAATATTATTGTTAAGACATATGACGACCCGGTTGTCGCTACTCGAACCCCCTGTTTACACTGGGCCGAGCCACCAGCAACCGAGTCGTCGGAACTTAAAATTTAACCTCATATCATTTAAAACATCTCTTTCTTACCGCAGCTTGTGATAACTCACATCATGTCCCGATTTGTGCGTGTCATCCTTGCGGCCATGCTAATCTTCTCTGTATCGTTCCAATTTTATCAGATGTCTCTGAAGAGAAGATTAGCATGGCCCCTGCGCAAGGATGATACGCACAAATCGGAACATGATGTGAGTTATCACAAGCTGCGGTAAGAAATTAAATGATATGAGGTTAAATTTTAAATTCCGACGACTCGGTTGCTGGTGGCTCGGCCCAGTGTAAACAGGGGGGGTCGAGTAGCGGCAACCGGGTTATCACAACATAACAGTTGTCAATCATTAAATTCCTTATCACTGGCTTCAATAAACAAAATCAATTCAAACTACGCGATGCCAAAGCGTGGCTTAGTTCTTGGAACATGACAAAAGAAGAAAGCAGGAAATGATGGGAAGTCAGCTGTTACTGTGGCAGCAACACAATTATTCAAGTGAGGACAAACCATATAAAATTGACTCACTTTATTCGTGAATCAATAGCACACAGCGCTCTGAAAATACAACATACACCATCTAAGCTTCAGATAGCAGATATATTTACAAGAGCTCTATCACAATATCACTGGACCATTTTCAAACTCTTCGACAACTCCTTAAGCTCAGCTACTCTAAGCTTCGTTATGGCTGAGTATAAGAGAAAAGTCTATAGATAATAAGAAATAAATTAAATGACAGTCAAGCTCATTAGCCACAGCTCTAGAATATTCTTTTAATCACTATTGACTAAAACAAAGTTAATTGTGCCACTATATAAATGCACATAAAGTAGAATTCATAGAGGCAGTGGCTGCAGGGAATATACAGGAAGCTTGATCGCCTCATCTGCTTCCTTGCTTCAGGTTTCTTATTCTGAATTCTTCCTTCCTCATTGCTAGTTTAAGTTCTTCACAGTTTCAATCACAATTTGTTAACTACATTGGTATTGAATCCGGATTAGTAAAATTAATGGTTATTGTGACACAAAAATGTGTTTCAGATTGTTCTGACATAACAAGTCAAGAATTATGAACAATATGTTTCATCGTGTTGAGCAAGTTTCACTTACATTGGATACTAAAGTTCTTTCAATTTTACAACCATATTTGTTTTAATGGAATAAAAGCATGAACCCCTTCAACAATTAAGGAGGGAAGGACGCAAAATGTCAGACACAAACAGTAGAAAAGTGCTTTTTGCTCCAAACAGGCTGTCAATAACACCAGCAGAAAAGCTTTTTAGCTTGGAAATGCCACGCAGCCTTAAAATGAATTGTAAATTATATGTGAGCAATAGCCTTGGATTTTCTTTTGTTTTGCACAAGTCAATCAAAAGTATAATCTATTTCTAAAATCAGGATTACTTATAATCAAGGTAGTATTCAGCAGGGTCTAACCTCAATTTTCTAAACTTAAAGCAAAAAAGAAGTCAACATGTGTTAATGCTAAAAATAGCAATAAGAAACAATGGACAGTTTGGCGCCATAACGAGGAGAATATGAATATATGTATATTAAGTTTGTGACATTATGGAATCATAAAAGATTCCATAGTTCCTTCAGATAAAGTTGAAAAAGCATTCACTTATCATATTATACTTTTGGAAATAAAATGACTTCTAACATCAACATGGATTACAAAGTGAGCTGGGAAAAATTGAGTATTGGGATAATAATGACTAAGGTTTCAGTCACGATTAACCAGAAATCATATGTTAAGTACACAACTCATGATTCAACAAAGTAAAAATAATATCAATCAAGCAACCAATAAATCCCTAAGAACATGACAAGTTTGCTGCATTCTTCTTCATGATACTTCATTTTTATCATAATCCAACAAAAGGCAAGGCAAGATACAAAGTCAAAAAAAGGTTATGATCAATTAATCCATGGAAAAACAGTGAGATTAGAAACAAGCTAAACTGTGTTCCCTAATTAGAACTCACCATTTATTGATGAAACTCATTAGCTTGTTCGTGAGATAGCAAACTGTAAATAGTGGATATTGAGTTCGAACTCTCTGAACATGATCTAAGAGGGATTCACTAATTACAAGATCACAAAATTCTTCGGCCTGGTATACAAGTAATATATATGGAACTTCCGTCACCATGTTTGAAAGCTGCATGAGAATTTTAAAATTCCATTATTATTTTGGAAATAGTAGCAAGTGGCAAGAATCTACAAATTAAGCTGCTAATCATAATAGATGTTTCTGGCTCTCTGGCAATTGAAGGTATTTTATATATAGAGCTGTCGATGACAAACTTTGGTCATTCAATCCTTGCCATCCAAGTCATCCGTAATTCCTTGTCTTCGGAGACAAACTGAAACTTACTTTTGCTCAGTTTTTACTATCTTATGTTGACTAAACTATGTTGGATCACGAATGAAAGTCGAGCTTTTAAAAATTTTAAAAGTTTTAATTTTAAAATTTACAACCCCTACTTAGTCTAGCATGTCTTTGAAGTTTTGCCACATTTAAAACCATCATTCAAATTGACGTTAACATTCAAACACATATGAAGGATATTTGTGCTAAATCTAATTGCATGATTAAAAGCTTACTCAACTGTCATATGATAACATAAAAAATGACTAAAACCATTTAAATTAGATCTTCTATCAAAGTGCGGGTACCATTTCTAATCTTATACCTATGCGAAGCCAAACTTCATAAAACGAAAACTTTCTAATAGCATTAATAGAGATGCCATCACATGGTACATACACACATGCAATATCAACAAAACAAGTAAAGCTACCAAACCTATTGAACCATGTCGAAACAATAAGCCCTTAAAACAGAGTAGGCAAATGAAGCCAGTCATATACTGGTACCTTAGCAATTTGTTCAGGGACTGACATTTTCCACAAGATAGATCTCCCTATTGGATTTGAGGTTATACGAAAAGAGATCCCTCTTTCAGCAAATTTAGCGAGAAGATGTCCTGAATTCCAAGAATAAGCCTTGTGAACTTAAGAATCGCATTAAAGATACTGAATAAAATCTAGCATACCTCCAATTGCCCCACTTTCTAAAACTTTAGAATCAATCTCAGCTAAGATAGATTTCAAAGCAAACTTTCCCTTCTCCCACTTAAGCTTTTCCTTCTCCAGTTTCTTCAGCTCAGCAGCTTCAGCTCTCAAAGCTTCCTTCTGCTTCTTCTCCTCCTATAAAAATGGATTTTCCGACCTCAGCAAAAAAGAAAGGAAAAGAAAAGAAACCCAGCTAGGCTAACCTGCTTCTTTTGTTTTCTTTCTTCCATTGAACGAGCTTTTTCTTCCTTCAGCTGTTTCTTTCTGGCTGCAGCCTCATCCTTGCTGGAATTATTATCAATATCATGCGCCCTGCGTTTGCCTTTTTGCTGTCGAGGATTTGGCGATTGCCCAGTGTTACATCCCCTACTCTCATCATCATCATAAGCGTAGTGCCCTGCCTACAGATACTAACATGAAAGTGCTTACTCGCTTGTAAAAGTGATTCAATCAAAGGGCCCATTAGTGGTCATTCTTATATGAAAGCAAAGAAATTTAAAGAGCTACATGCGATAACAGATATACAATCGTCAGTAGAATGATTGATAACAACCACAAACTTCTCATCTTAGGCAGAGAAAGTAATTACTCAAGATGGAACGCAAAAATTCATACTTTGGAGGATGATATAGGTAACAGTAATCATGCAGATTTAATAATAGTTTAGTTTCAGATGTCAAATTATAATTTTAGGTGTCACTAGGCAGCCCACCAGACACATAACAGATCACAATACACTTCTCGAGGCAGAGGAAGGTCCTGATGAATTTTGTATACAGCATAAAAGGATGAGGCGCTAGTTTACCTGGGCAACCACATCTTTTAAGCAGCAGTCACTGCCTGAAGCCTTGCTGAAATTAAAATGGCCTGAAAATTTTAGATATTTAAGGGAATATAACAAACAAATAAGCATTTACTGCAATGAGTAATCCTGCTAAATTTACATGCCAGTACATCCATCAGAAGATCCAAGTTCAATACTTGTAGCAGCCATTGTCAAGCAATTTGTATTATTTCCAGATGCATTTTGTTTTATTTGATTGAAAGAGACATCAAGTTCCTTTTCACAGCCCAAGTTCAACTGAGAACTAGCCAATCTAGGGGAGCTAGACGGGCACAGAACCTGCCCAAGTGATCCAGTAACATGCTCATACTCCTTCAAGCTTCCACTATGGGAATAAATCTCTGATTCATTATCAGATTCCAAACATATGAAACTTGAAATTCCTACAAAGAAAACAACTATGTCAAATGAAAGAGCAATTTCGAGATGAACCAATCCATATGAAGTAAAACTGGAAAAAGATGTTGTAAAGCGCAATAGGAAACACACAAAACAGATATTATGGAGTAATGCATAGAACATTAAAGGTATCCCCATTAGAGAAAAAAGCATTCTTAGCTGATCATATCCACTGAAACTTTAAAAAAAAAAAAACGAAAAAAATGAAAGCTACTGAAAAATGGAAGCAAAGCATGTATTTCAGTCTAAAGAGATGCTAAAGAGAGAGAATTTATTCCATTGGATAACATAAAATACTCAAGTAGTTCTATGCAATAGGATTAAAGCCACCAGAAGTTTAAAATGGAAGAGTATAGACATGAGATCATACTAAACAGAATTATGTCAATAACATGGTAAACATGAGAACTGGAAGCCATCCATCAAGATCACAATCAATTAAGTAAAAAACACCAAAAATAGACAAAATATAAACTAAGATTACTTCAAATACGTGCACACCCTAATCCTCTGTGATAATTCATTTCATTCCTAATTGATTTTAAAAATGATAACCTAACTGACTTCAACAATATAAACTCCTCATCAAGCAAGAAACCTGTTAATGGAAACATCATACAATATATATCAAATAAATATAAAGGTAGAACTGTTAGCTGCCTTAAGCCCAACTTAATGCCATACTGTCAAGTTTCTTTTCCTAAATCTTTGGAAACAAGACTTACTCCATTGAAAGGCATTAATCTGAGCTCATTCTATTTTCTACCTGTTGATAAACAATTTAAGAAAACCAATCTACGGACAATGTTTGGACTGGGAAGAAAGAATGACTACTAGACGAACAAAATCTGTTTGACCAAATCTATATGGGTCCATTTGTTCTAACGCTTCTGTTTGGCTATATCTAACTTACCTTCCTCAACAGCTCTTCTAGAAGACTCTAACAAAGAGTGACTTCAATCCGCATAAAGTTGCAACAATCCATGCGGATTACAAAGGAGACATGAAAAGGTAGTCAGATATAAAACACGGGTTAGATCCAAGCTACCAATCATCATGCCTGCCTAGAGCCTATAAATAGGGTTACATTGATGGAGGGGCACACCCAAAAAAAAGAGAAACTCTATTTTCTACTAAGCTCTTCGATGGCTATATGATCATACCATTGACCGAAATGATTACAATGAATTACCAGGGCTTCTTCTCAACAATAAGTCATCGATCAGGGAAACTCTGTCTCACTCTTCACTTACCAAACTGCTTGTCATTCCCATCTACTAGGATTTCCACACAAAAATTTGGCATCTTTTATCTTCAAAGTGTTTCTTGTTTCCTTGGTTTTCTCAATCATTTGATATGGTAAGAGAAAAATTCAATAACACTACCTAATGATGCCTAGAGGATAAGTTATGAGAAAAAAGAGAAAATTGAAAAACAATTGAGGTAAATATTCAATCCAATGTACAATGACAAGTTCAATTTAGTTTTGGGATTGATTTCTAGATTACCATCTAGACTATATAATTAGCTCACATATTTTGGCTACGACAAAACACTTTCAAGGTTATCTACAATAAATATTATAGACCAACATGGCGAAAAAGAATATCTATTGCTACACTACGTAAAATGTTGCGGTTAAGCTATAGGAAGCTATAACTAAAGAAGTTTTAAAAAAATTCCTTGTGACGAACAGACTACTTAATAGCTGGTAAACTTTGCTACAAACAAAATCTAAAACTATGTTTGATCCAATGTTATAAATACCGAACCGGACCGGTCGGTTCGACCGGTCCGACCACGAACCGGTCTCTAGTTCGGTCCGATTCTATGTTAAAACCAAAGAAGAGATTAAACTGATTTAAACTAAATTGAACCGGTCAAACCGGATGAACCGATTAAACCAGTTAAATGCCAGTTTAACTGAAAAATTTATATTTTATGCCCATATTGGTTGATGTTTGTAGGCAAATTGATAAACCTTTTAGATAAATTTATATTAGATTCATGTTTGTGGTTAAACCCTTTTTTTGACAAGATGACTAAACGTTTTTATTTCAATGCGAATACATATTAGTTAATTTTATGTTGAATATATATCACATATGGTGTTCAATTTTTATTTATCATATTAGATATCATATATATATATTCATCATTTTTTATTAGTTATGCTGGATATATGTTGATTAATTTTTATTAGTTATATTGGATATTAATTATTTAATTATATTTATGTAATAGATATTTTATATTATATATATTCTATATTTTTAATACTAAATGTGTATATTATTATATTATTTTGTCATATTTATATCAATAATTGGACTCGCCAGTTAGACTGGTTCGAGTCAAACCGTGAGGCAAATGCTATTCCGGTTCGATTACCAGTTCAGTTTTTGCAACGTTGGTTCTACTATCAAGCCGAGTGGCTTTTTGAAAATAGAACTAATGCTAAATTCTTGTTGTATTTCAAATTAAAACATATAGATATCACATGCTATTTGCTTGGATAGAGTTCAGAAAGTTGGTACTTACAACGCTTCCATAAGCCATTTTGGCTTTCTACGAACAAACCCTTAACAAGCTGAACAAAAATAACCCTATCCAAATATAAGCAACAGAAACGAAACCCAGGCAATTTCAATTCGATAAGATCCAGTTATAACTTCAATAACACGCATAACAATAAAGAGAAGCCAGGATCAAGGTTAAGATCCCTACCAGCGAACTTCCCTCTCGACCTTCTACGCGTGAAGGACCGGGAACACTTGACAATAGAGGCATCGGAACCTAGAAACGAGGGGGTTTCTGCAACGAAGGATGGAGTGCATGCCGGATTAGGCTTCCCAGGGGTTGGGTCATCGTCGATGACCAGGACGGTTGGAGACGACACTCCGCCGCCGCCACAGCCGCCGGAAAACTTTCCGGTCGACTTACACTTGGCGCTGGACCGAGGAGGCGAGATAGCGGAGCAGGGGTCGACGTCCTCGTCGGACAGAATGTCGACCGCAAGCAATGGAGGCGAACGGGCCATCTAGCAAGACAACGGGGAGACCGGAATTTTGGCGCCCGGTAGGGTTCAAAACCGGGGGCACAGCTCACAAGAAGCGTAGACCGGTCCCGGCGGTTCAGTTAAACCGCTAGGTGGTCTACCGGTCGAACCGAATCGCTGCAGGTTAAAACATTTTTTTTATGAAAATTAAAATAAAATTTGAACTAAACCCATCCAAACGCTCATATTTGTTCAAATAAAATACAAATAAATCTTAGGAGACTGAGTTTCCTTAACTTTTTAGTGAGTTAATCAGCCTTCTGTCAGCAGGCGGTGAAAATATAATTTTTAAAATAACAAAATTATATATATAAAAAGAGATGTATATAAATAGGGTTTAAAAAATAATTCTAAACTTATTATATTAACTTTTTAATAAAAGGATCAAAATTGATATATTTAATAAATTTGGCAATCTAAATAAAGAGTTTTAAAATCATGAATGTATATAATATCACTCTCAATTTTTCTGAATAATATTTTGCTTAAAATTAATAAGCTAATTTATAAAGTTAAATTTAATAAAATTAAATTTAAATTTAAATAAAAATATTTTTTTATTAAAAATTATAAATAATGTGAAATAAAGATAATTATTATGTTAGAATACGTGAGAGATGTGATATAAAATTAGTTATTATATTAAGATATATGAGAAATGTGATAGAATTTAGTTATTATTTTAGTAATGTGTGTAGGCTGTGAAATAAAGTTAATTTTTAATATTAAATTTTATATATGATATAATATCTCAGGTTAAAATTAAACCAGATTTATTTTTAACCTCCAAACAAACTGGATGAGAAAAAAAAACTTTACAGGAACAGAAAAAGATTGTTTCACCGAAGTGATGGAATGCTCACTTTATCACATCTTTTCTTTTCATACAGAGGGGTAAGAATCGATTATCTTTAAATCATCATTGTAAATATTTAGATAATTATTTAAATCCTTTTAATATATATATATATATATATTAGTTAAAGGCATGATAAATAAGGGGGATAATTGAGTTAACTACACTCTCAATTAATCATAAGTTATATATATTTATCTTAAAACAAGAAATAACTTTTTAAAATTGAAAAAGTCCATCATACATGTTAAGTTAATTGATTGAGTGGAAGATTTTATTATTTACTGAGTCTTCAGTTTCATATATATGTTAATTATTATTTTTTTTTGATAATATATATATATGTTAATTATTGATATTTCATCATATATAATTGGCTATTTTAAACACTCAAAATATCTTAGTAAAGCAAATATTTTTCAATAATTTTTCGCTAAATGAATTTTTTTAGGATAACAGACCAATTGAAAATTTGATGTGAAATCTAACTTTTACATTAATTTTTCTTGAATTATTATATAAATAAGCTAGATATTATAATAAAATAAATATTTCACTTCTTAATAAATACGTATGATTTGTATGATGAAATTATAAATCACAGTAAGATTACAATTTTAGACTTACCCGAAAAAAGTATACACGTGATTTATCTAAAAAAGTATGAGATAATTACATACATATTACAAAAATTTAATTATTTTATGTATTTAATGCTTAAATTTTTAATATTATATATTGACTATTATAATCAAAAAAAATATTATATTTCTTGTACAATCTATGCAACAAAAATGTTATTATGTATATAATGTAAATTGTAATTTTGTGGCACGAATTATATTAGAAATATAATTTTTATATAATTTTAGTAGCTAATATATAATTTTAAAAATTTGAGTGCTAAATATGTAAAATAGTTAGATTTTAATAGCACATATGTAATTGCCCTAAAAGATATAAAAATGAGCAAATTTGTTCGAATGGATACATATTGACTTGTTCTAAATTTAATTCATAAATAATTAAATCAAATCCGATCATGATTGTTCCACAAACAATTCATATTTAATTCGAAGATGGACCCAATGAACTAATCATTTTATTATGCACAAACTTGTATTTTAAGTCATAAAAGTAAATGATAATAATTTAAAAAATAATTTGATTTAGTAACATAATAAAATAAAAAATAACAAAAACTAAACTAATATTGTTAATAAAATAATTTTAATAAATTTATTAATTTTTAAAATATAAAATTAAAAATAACAAAAATTTAAATTAAAGATCAAATTATCTTTTTCTAAAGAAAACACAAAATATAAGATAATTCAAATATATTAACTACCTATACATTTGAGAAACAATTATATTCGTAATAAATATGTAATAAAATAATTTCATATTTATATGAGAATTTAAATATTTATATTATATATTTATTTACAAATAATAAATCGAATCAAGTTTTATTCGGATCACATAATAGGATTAACTCAGAACTTGACCCCTAAAAAATTGGATTGAATTATATCCAAATTCTATTGAATTATCGATTTTAGTTTTGATAATATATACTGTTTAAGTGAGTCAAAATTTAAGTTAAAATCAAGTCATATTTTTAATACTATTAGTTATTTAATTTAGTTAAAACTTGAGTTAAAATTAAGGAGTATTTAATTTAATATTATGTTATGTTATGTTATGTATAAAAAAAATATTTGATTTTATGATATTTATAAATAATTTTTTATAAAATTATTATTTAAAAAATAATGTTTAAATATTATGATATTTAAATTATATAATATCTATATTATATTACATCTAAAGACAATCCTCCCCATCTGCAGGCCAGTGGTGCGCATGAAATTAAAAAGTATTATTTAAAATATTTATTTCATCTAAAAACTAATGTGAAATAAATGAAGAGGTAATAGATTTAAAATTGCCAAAAGTTTTTTGTAAAAAAAAAAAGGGCATTTATTTATTTCACTCTTAAAATAAATTTTATTATATATTTCACCCCAAAATTATCTATTTATTTTTATTCCCCTAATTTTGAATAATTATTTACAAACTAAACCCTTTTTCTCAGTTCTGTTATCTTTATATGACCTTAATTTTTGGGGTGAAATATTAGCCATTGAACATTGATTGTTTTAAATATTGGTCATTAATCTTAATGTAATAATTTTGGAGATAAAATATGTAATAAAATTTATTTTAGGGGATAAAAATAAAGATAATTTTGGGGTAAAATATGTAACAACAACAACAACAACCAAGCCTTAATTCCACTAGGTGGAGTCGGCTACATGAATCTTTTATTTCCATTGCACCCTATCAGTTACCAAATTCTTATCTAAGTCTAAGTAACTAAGATCACTACTTATAGTTTCTTGCCATGTCTTCTTTGGTCTCCTTCTTCCTCTTTGTACATGGGCAAAATCTAATAACTCAATTTTTCTAATTGGAGCTTCAATCGGCATACGATTTAGATGTCCAAACCATCTAAGCCGACTTTCTCTAAGTTTATCCTCAATTAGTGTAACACTAACTTTCTTTCGGATATACTCATTTCTCATTTTATCCTTTCGTGTATATCCACACATCCACTTTAACATCCTCATTTCTGCAATATTTTTTTTTTACTTGTATGTTTCCTCTTTGCAGGCCAACATTCTACACTATATATCATCGTTGGTCTTACTACAGTTTTATAAAATTTACCTTTGATTTTGGATGGGATTTTTCTATCGCACAACACACCAGAAGCATTTCTCCATTTTACCCATCCTGCTTGAATCCTGCTAATAACGTCATTATCTATTTCGCCATCATTTTGTATAATTGATCCAAGGTATCTAAAGCGCTCACTCTTCTTGACAATTTGATCACCAATTGTCACGTCTCCAATATAAATATTTCTTTCTTGACTAAATGTACACTCCATATATTCGATTTTTGATCTACTGAGATAAAAATTTTTAGATTCTAGAGCATTCTTCCAAAGCTCTAGTTTCGCTTTAACTCCCTCTTTAGTTTTCAATAAGGACAATATCATCTGCGAAGAGCATATACCAAGGTACTTCATCTTGGATATGTCCAGTCATGACTTTGGGATAAAATATGTAATAAAGTTTATTTTAGAGGATAAAAATAAATAGATAATTTTGGGGGTGAAATACGTAATAAATCTTATTTTAGTGGTCGCGTAATTAAATTTTTCAAAAAAATTTTAAAAAGTATAATCTATACGAACTTCGAAGCACCGATTAAGCTCGCGGCACACGATGCCACGTGGAATCCACCTGAAACAACTGATTCAAACGAATAGAGACTGGGTCAACTTCTGGGTGAAAATCAAAAAAAATTTAAAAAGTGTAATCTGTACGAACTTCGAAGCACTGATTAAGCTCGCGGCACATGATGCCACGTGGAATCCACCTGAAACAACTGACCGAAAGAGACTGGGTCAACTTCTGGGTGATAAAATACAAAAAGACGGGAAAAATGATATTCAAGCGTGGCTCCATCGCAGAGCTGGAGGCTTGGAGCAACGACCCGGCCTCAGCAAAAACCTTCGCTTCCCCAGTAAATAACTGGAGGTTAAATGAACATATATAATAATAATAATAATAATAAATTACATATAGGTGTCTGCAGTCTTAGTATTTTCAAATATCACTTTATAAATTTTAAACCATAACTTTTAAGTTCTTAGAGTCTTAAAATTTTTATATATTAGTTCATAGATTTTGAATTTAACACTTAGGTCCTTGAGTTTAACTATTTATTATTATTTGATCTCTCTGTATGTTAAAAGTTTTGTGCATGATCTTAAGTGCATATAATATTGTATTACAAAAAAATCACATTGCAATAAATCAACAATCTTAAAAGAATGAACTAACAAATAAAAATATTAAGAATTAAGAGACCTAAACATTATGATTCAAACTTCATGGATCAGTGTTAAATAATGATAAAGCCTCGAGAACTAATATGCAATTTACCCTAATAGTACTGCTTAAATTTTACTAAATTGACCAATGGTGTAAAAATCGAACCGAACTGACAAGTTTGACTGGTTTGATTGGGAACCAATCGCCAGCCCAGTCCAGTTTTTCAGTAAACCTGAAATCAAGTTTGAACTGAGTTAAACTAGCGTGAACTGAAAAAATCGGACAAACCAAAAAGATCATTGTGATTTAAAGGCTATGGTGATTAGCAAATAATTTAATATATAGAGTGTTTCAAAAATCAAAAGAGGAAGAGAAGTCAAAGAGATTGACTTAGATAAGATATTTTGAAATGATTACTTAATAATTATAAAGATTATTGAGCAACTATTAAAAACTTTTTATTCTAATGAAGGACTTGCACTGGATTATGTTTATGATGAGATGCACCAAGTTAAAAGATGAATTAAAGAATTATTTCAAAAAAATAGAAAAATTTATACGAATTTTATACTAATATTATCAAAAAAAGATGAGACCAATTATTAAAAAAAGATATACAAGCTACAGTATATTGGCTCAATCTAGATTATCAATATGATTAACAAAACTTTTGTAGAAAGTCAGAATTCTTGAAGTTATAGAAACAAAATATTTGCATAAAAAGATAAAATTAATGGATGAAATAAGGATATTTTGGGAACGTGAAAAAGTTTTTAGTTGTCAACTAGCCTTGACAACGTATAAGACAACTAAACCTAATAAATGATATTATTTTTTTATATTTATTAAGTACTAAATTTATGCAAATTGATGCTAAAGTCATTAATATGAAGATGAGTGGTGGAAGTTATTTAGGAACGATGCTTTAAACTTATAAAGTTTGGCAATTCGCTTGTTAAGCTAAACCGACTGTTCTTCTAATTGTGAAATAAATTAAAATATATCTCAAAGATTTTGCACTGACAAGAAAAATAAGTTGGAGCATGTGAGATTAAGTAATTTAGTCTATATGCATTACAACTTTTGCTTGAAAAATATATTTGTATTTTAATATTTTAATTACTAAATTATTGGACATTTATATTTTTTTTTTTTTTGGTTTTTTTGATATTTTTATTGTTATTTCATATCAATGTTAAAATCTCTGACCAGAAAAGAAATTATTTGTCGTTATTGATTATTATTGTCTTGATAAAATTATTTATTGAATTATTGAAAAAGAGCAGCAAGGTGAGATTAATAATAAAAAATATGAAGAAATGATAAATTATGTAGACCAAATAAGTAGAGGTTGCTTATAATTTTAATTTGTATTGCGATTTACTTCTCAAGGTTTATGTTTCAATATTTGTAATATAATTAACCAAAAAATGTTATTATTTCAAATTGTTAGATGGTGAATTTGATAACTTTAATAATGATTCAAATTGTGCTGCCTAGACTTGAAGAATGTGAAACGCTAAACTTTTCATCATTTGATAATGATAAAATTAATATTCTAAATACTGACAACTATGATAATATTGAGCATGAGAGGGGGTGATTTCATGAATTTTAAGTATTTTGAATATTGAATATTATGTTTTTAGAAGACTTTTATTTTTTTGAAAGTAACGTAAAAACAAATTTATGTTTTGAAATTTGAATATTTTTTAAATTTTTGGTTATAAATAAGTTTAGTATCAGTTTTAATTTATTTTGCTTACCTATTTTATTATGCTCAAATTATGATATAATTTAGGATAAATTACACTCAAGTTTTTGAGTTTAACGCTTAATAACGTACAAATTTACGTTTTTAAAATTATAATATCGGGGTCCCTGAGTTTTAATAAATTATCAAATGAGATTTTTTTTATTTTTTATTATTAAAATTTTTTAAAATTATCATTTTATCCCTGCCCTCTCTCTCCTCCCAATCCCAAGCACAGAGAGAGAGGAGCAGAAGTAAAATAATAATTTTAAAAATTTAGTAATAAAAAATAAAAAAAAACTTATTTGATAATTTATTAAAATTCAGGATCCGATATTATAAGTTTAAAAATATGGACTGTATGTTATTAAGCGTAAAATTTAAGGACCTGGATGTAATTGTCCTATAATTTATTACCCTAGACCTGATCTTAACCGTGTCCGATTTTTACACCGTTGAAATTGACCAGCGTTCTTTCACATTGGACCGGCAGCCGCCCCCGCGCTTGTCTTCTTCAACAGCTCTCTCGCCTCCGTCGATCTCTCCAAGCTCCCCCCTCGCCTCCTGCTCGCAGCAAAGCTCCTGCTTGCCGGGAAGAGGCCAAATTTCCCCCCAGCCGATCGTTTTCATTTCCCTTCTCCGATTTCAAGAGAGGGAAGATGATCGAGAGCCTGCGGGGCCGGAAGTTCTCGAACAAATGGTAACGAGCTCTCCTGCTGATTTGGTTTCATTCGAGAGGGTTTAGGGTTTCTTGGCCTCATAAATGTCTGTGTTTGATGGCAGCAAGCATTTCGTGAGGTGCATCAGGTCCAGGATAGAGCCGATTCGAAAGAAGAAGCAGGCGGTGATAAGGTATCTGAAGAAGGATGTCGCAGATCTCGTCGCCGGACGCCACCACGCCGTTGCTTTCGGCCGGGTATGGTTTTCATCCCTCCTGCTGTCTGCGCTGTTTCTTGTGGAGGAACGCGCTCTTCTTGTAATCCCTTTTTGACCTGCATTCTTTGCTCTGCTTCTCCAGGATTATCTGCTTGATGCGAAGTGCTATTGCTATTTGGAGCCTTTTTCTGCTATCAATTCGTCCTAAACTTTGATGCATAGACTTTTACTTCGCATTAGCCACTGTACTGCCTGTGCTTTCCCTCCATTTCCTGAAGATGGGAAACGTTTTTTCTCTCCGTATCTCTTCTTCTAGCCCCTTTTCAATCGTACCGTTCAATAGGTTTCTTTTCATCTGCAATTTCTATGTTGATTTACGTTTTCCTGAGCCGTGTGGGCCTTTGCCATTTTACGGTTTGGAGTATGACGCCTGGTTACGAGTAAGTGTGACAACTTGAAGCTGAAGCTTTCGAGTTGAAGCTGGCTCAAACTGGCTTTGAACCGACTCGATTAGCTGAAATACCAGAAACATGCAAGTTTATTGTTAGGAGAGTGATTTGAACCTGTGAGCACCTAGATTGCAGCTTCGTGGATATACACAAAATATGTTATAACAACATTAAATAGCTCTAAAATTTGATTGAGATTTTATTTTATGTTTTAATCTGTCCTGTTAACTACAAAAAACTTAGTGAGTAACTCTCTAAATTGGATCGCATTTAAGTATTCAATCTCAATTACTTAATGGACATACTAAAAATAGTAGTAACTTTATAAGCAGGTTTCTCTATGCTCATAGTAGACATGTGAAATTTCAGTAAGAGGTGGGATAAAGAGAAGAAATAATCTTTCTCTGAATGCTTCTCCTAACCCACTTGGGAGGGAGTTTACCTAAAACCAGGGGGTCTCAAATTCAAATTCAAATTCACACCATTATAATTTTCAATTGAGGTGGGAGGAATTGTGATATTTTGGTGAAAAGAATAAAAAAAAAGAATCTGGGTATGGCTCAAATTATGTAATTGCTGCAATATGTTAATTCAAAGATTCATGCTGGTTGAATTAGTGTTTTCAGCATAAAAGGATTCTAACACCTTCTTCCTACCCTCATAAAGCAGGAAGCCTTTCAATGCCATGACTTTTTTAATTAATGATTAAAACTTAGTTACAAGTACAAAAAAGTTTGCTGGTGTTGATCCCATGTCTTATATTTTTACACTATAATTATAGCATAATTACAAATCTTGCTTGTGCTTGCATATGGCAAGTAAAAAATAGACTTTGATTTGCTAGTTGATATGCAGGCCCCTTAAAAGCTGTTAAAGAAACTGTAAAATATTAATTACATAAAATATCTCCTGGAATTCTTATTCAGGTGGCAAGTGGAAGTTGCTAGGGCTTTTCCTTCAATATTTTAAAATTTGGCCCAAATTAACTTGTAGCCTCCTTTAACTTTAATGCGTTCAGAGAACAATTCGTGGTGCTTGGTCAAATACTGTTCATAGTCTTGCATTCTAGAACCAAGTTGCAGCCTTGTGGGAATGCTGCATGAATTAATCTCATCATCCCACGCTATATGCATCAAATACTCAATTATAATGTTTTCACAATATTGACAGTTGTTTGGTTAGTGTCGATAAGGTCAAAAGTCAAATTCAAATTTTGGCACAGTTTAATCATTGAAAAAAGATTCGAGATCAGATTTGAAAATATGAATAATCAAATATAGTTTCAGATTTGATAACCGAACTTGACCAGTCCGTTTAGAATTATTGGTCAGGTTTCAGATTTACCCAACCTGTTGCGATATTGGCCTAACCTGAAGAAGTCACTCAAGTCCTAGTAAGGTAAGTTAGGTGATGAGGGTGACAGTCTTTGTAACCCTTGATGTTCATTTCTGTAGTTAGTCCTCTCTCCTTTGCTCTGAGTCTCACAGAGGCAGCGAGTCAGTGAGATCTTCTATTTCTTTTTTGCAATAAACTCATTTGCATGGTAGTGAACTGAATCCAGAACATAGATAATTTTCATAACGCTGCTTAAAATCATGCTGCAAAAATTTTGAGACCTCAAAGTCCTGCAGGTAATTTACCCAAAACAATAAGCAAGTTTCTTTATATTGACTGGGTCTATCTTTTGCCTTGCTTAAGCAGATTGATGCACTGATTGTTGAAATAAATCATACATCCTGCTATGATATGATTGAGAAATACTGTGGATGTCTCTTGGAGAATCTGTCAACTATGCGCAAAGAGAGGTATTCAGCCTTCTAAAACTTGTGTGTTAATGAAAAATTAGAATGTTATTATTTTGAATTACTTTAGAGAACTTTCCAAGTATTTTTGTCAGTGCTTTTATCTTTAATATTTTTATTGGGAGAGATTTACATATATGCTAATGATGTAATTTGTTCATCAATAGCCCTAATCTTTCTAGTTTCATGTATAATGAATATAAAATTATATTATAAAAATATTAGTATTTATTTATGGTTAAATTGCATGTAGGTCCCTGAGTTATTAGGGTTCTTGCTTGTTGGTATACAAATTTGAATTTTACACGTAGGTCCTTGAATTACAAGTTTATTATTGTTTGGTCTTCCGTCCCATAGTATGCACTGCTGGTCCAATTTCATGGAAAGCGCTTAATTAATACTTGAAAAGGCTGCATAGCGTACAAAGTTACTTAAATATTCCTTATTAATTTGTTATGAGAGCATATATGAAATGAGGATAACATAGGAAATCTAGGTAAAGTTAATTGAAGAAATGATAGATGGACCAAAACCTTGAAACTCAATGACCTACATGCAATGATTCTAATGTCGTGGACCGACGTGCAAGTACTTTATTGCCTCTGGAAACCTATAAGCAATTTACCCTTTATTAATCTTAATAATATTGGAAGGAACTCCAATGTTTTAGAACCTTTTGGTGGCATAGATGTAAACAATAAGGTGCAGATGCTTGACATGTAAATTACATATTTTTAGATGCAAATGCGCAGATACTTTTGATGATTACAGTGGAAGACCTCAACATATCTTTTCAAACTCCATCATTGTAGGGAATGTCCCAAAGAAGCAATGGAAGCCGTAGCCACTCTAATTTTTGCTGCAGCCAGATTCTCGGATTTGCCTGAATTAGCTGAACTCAGGCTTGTGTTTAATGAACGTTATGAAACCCAAATAAATACATGTTTAAATCCGGAGGTAAATTATTTTATCCAACACATCCCCTCTTAATTTTTTTTTTATTCAAGATCTTAACGATACTTGCCTACTTATTTTGATAGTTCGTTGAGAAAATGCAAAAGAAGACATTCCACAAGGAAAAGAAGTTGCAGCTAATGCAAGATATTTCCCAAGAGTATTCTGTGAGTTGGAATGTCAAGGCATTTGAGGATCAAATTTTGAACTCGTGTCAGCCTGTAAGTATTTGTGAACATGTTTTGTAACAATTTCTTGGGTCCAATGTAACAGAAAGGTCTTGCCTTAATATAAATGTGAGGGGTCCAAGTTACAACGGTAAAGAGGAGAAAACTAGGGATTAGATCATAAGTGTGAATTTAACTTTAACACACACACACAGCCTACAAGAAGTGATACCATTTTTAGTGTTGAATGAGATTAAAGTGTGATATCCTAAGGGTGTCGTGATACTCCTAGGTAAATCGTATATCTGGGGAAGTACACAGAGATTTTAGATATATAGGTTAACATGCCTTAGATCCTGTAGATATATTTTTGTGATGGAGACTCATTGATTCAAAGTAGATAATATCTATAATGAGTCAGGCTATTACAAAAGAGCTGTGAAAGGTTAATAATCATAGCGCTACTCTTTACAGGAACAATCTAAGAAACTTTTACCTGCAAAAGACGGAGCATTCAGTGAAATATTACATGAAGGGACTTCATATAAGGAACAACTTGATGCTTCAACAAAATATGAACCTCACGACAGCTCTGTGCAGAGGCATCAAGTACGGTCAGAGGATCAATCAGATATTCATCTGAATCTGAAGAGTGACAATATCTATTCAACTGATGCTATTGGAACAATCAAGAAGCAAAGATCAGTGAATCAAAGAAGAGAGCTCACGAGGCAGAATAGATTTCACCATGATAGTGAAGATCTGCAAGAGCGAGAGCTCCAAAATGAGCCAAGAAAAGATAGTTTGATGAAGATCACAGGAGCCTCAATAGCATCTATTGTTCCTAACACTGCAAGAGCTTCGGAAGATCTCATTGTTGCCAGTGGTCATGTTCATCCCAGACTGCCGGATTATGATAACTTGGCTGCCAGAATTGCCACTTTGTCCAGTTCAAGTGCTTGAAAGGCTTAACACATTCTATTATTTAGCATGTTGAGAGTGTAGAGGTACATGTAATTTCTGCAATGCATGATTTTGGTAGCTTTGTTTTGTATAGGAATTTTGTTAGTTCTCATACATATAATTGAAAGTAAAAAAGCTTGAGCAAAATATAGAGTTGCATCCTAAAATTCATAATTTTGGCAAATTTGCATCTTTACATTTTGCACCCACAAATCCTGACACTTTGCAATCCAAGAAAGGGTGCAAAGTGTTAAATTTTTGAGTTTGGAGAGTTTGGTGGTTTTAATTTAGTATGTTTACATTTGGAGGAATAACATTTTGGAAAATTTTCTCAATGATTCTTGTCTTATCACTTTAGTTGAGTTAGGTCCCTTAACAGTTCTTTTTTCGTCTCTTTCTTCGTCTCTTTCGAATTTCTTGGTGCATGAATTTATTTTGCATTTGGGGAGCTCTCGAAATTTGGCCCCCAATCAGTGTCGACCATGTCAGCAGTGGACTCACCACAATGCTAACGTGACGTGTTAAATTGGTGGGGATAAATTTCGGGCGGATGCAATAACCTTTCTTGGTGCATTTGTCTAGATACTAAGCAGTTTATATTTTCCATAATTTTTAAGATGAAAATTAAATATATTTTATATTATACATAAATTTTAAAATAAAAATTGAGATATTTACTTATATAGCTAGATACTTTTTAAATTTTTAATATTGTTTATATTCATTCTCTTCATAAGATTTAAATTGTAGTATCATATGCATTTAAGAGAGAATAAAATACTTAAAATTTTGAAGCACACATGTAAATATCTCATAAAAATTTTCTTTATTTTGCATGCTATATTTCTATTAAAATAATAGGAGCATTTACATGTAGGACCTAGAAATATTAAAAAATTATATCTTTTACACTCATTTTCAAAAATAAAGGTGATCATCTTACTATACTTTAATTCTAAATTTTACTATACTTTAAATTCTAAATCCTAAAATGATAATTCAAATTTGAAACCCTAAATTGCTGTCTTAAATTGTTTTGACATTACAAACTTAACATTAAATCTTAAACTCAGTATAAAAAAAATCCTAAATTCTAAAAGATAAATATTAGAAACTTATACTTTAGTTTACATTAATTAGTTATATATATTTAATAAATGAGATTATTTATAGTGAGGTTAGAGTGGATGAAATTATGTAGATTAAGTAGGCTTTATTAAATAATGGTGGGGCGGTGTGTTGGTGACTGGACCTGTTCACGCTGCCCGATAGCCAAGGCATCAATGACAATCACCTTTTCTTTGTTCCTGTAGGGACCGTCACATTATAAAGTGGCTATGATATGACGATTGCTTAATGATCAATCAATTGTTTGACCCAGCCGTTCGACTAACTCCGCACTAGTCGACCAGGACACCTCAGTCCAAGCATGGGATCCTTGTTCTGCTAATCGTGCTTAAAGATTAAGGGGGTGTTTGGTTCGTTGTTATCTTGGTGTTATGTTATGTAATTTAGATGTCATGACATGTAGATGTCATCTTTTGTCTAATAATTTTATAATCTTATAGAAGATTATTTATATGGCCCCGTTTGTCTGCGAGTTAAAAATTAACCTGGTTTAATTTTAATCTAACATATCACATCACACATAAAATTTAATATTAAAAATTAACTTTATTTCACATCCTACACATATTACTAAAATAATAACTAACTTATATCAAATCCCTCACACATCTCAACATAATAACTAATTTTATTTCACATCATTCATAACTTTTAATAAAAAAATATCTCTATCTAAGTTTAATTTTAACCTTATTAAATTTAATCTTACAAACAAACAGACTATGTTATTAAACTAAATAATTATTTTTTCTAGATAACATAATATAACGTCAAGACAACATTGAACCAAATGTCTCCTAAGTCAAATTTATTCATATATTTTTACTGAATGACACAATGATTTTTCTCTTAATAATATATATATATATAGTGTGTGCGGCTGAGCCATTCTATATAGTTTCACATTCGTTGATTTTGAAGCCTCATTTGAGTATTTATATACCCTTTTGCGTTAGGGGCTGCTGATGCCGATAATTAAGAATCTATTCGCACATATTTTTAAAATAAAAATTTTATTTGTTTAATTTGAAAAAAATAAAAGATCTGACTGCATTGCACTACTATGAATTAAACTAAAGTGGACTATTTATTAATAAAATAAAATATTAGGAATTTTGAAAAAAATATTTGGTCTGGCCACTGATCAGCTTAGTTTTTCGGTTACAAGACCCAGTGCACCGCGTGATGCACTATGGGCAGGTAATGCTATTAAAGTTTTTTTTTTTTTTTTTTTTGGATAATGGTAAGTAAAAAGTTGCTAGTTACCAACTTGATATGATGAATATAATAATAAATAAAAAGTTTTATAGGAATATATATATTTTGCTTACTCCTCTTGCACCTCCGAAAGAAAGCTAGTGTTGCACCAATTGAGAATAAACTTAGAGAAAGTCGGCTTCGATGGTTTGGACATCTAAATCGTAGGCCAATTGAAGCTCCAGTTAGAAAAATTGAGTTATTGGATTTTGCCCATGTACAAAGAGGAAGAGGGAGACCAAAGAAGACATGGCAAGAAACTATAAGGAGTGATCTTAATTACTTAAACTTAGATAAGAATTTGGTAACTGATAGAGCGCAATGGAAACAAAGGATTCATGTAGCCGACCCCACCTAGTGGGATTAAGGCTTGGTTGTTGTTGTTGTTGTTGTTGTTGTACTCCTCTTGCACCTACTTATACATTAGGGTGAGAACGATTCGAGTTCGAGCCAAGTTGAATATAGCATAAATTTGGCTGGTTGTAATTTGATTTAAGTTTAAACTGGCTCATTTTAACTTCGAGTTAACTCAGGATCTAATCGGGTCAACAAGAGCTTTTCAATAATTAAACTTTTTCTAAAAAATATTGCCTCAATTAAGAAAAAAAATTAAATTAACTATACCTAAAGATTATTTAAAGAATGTCCTAACAATATCTAATACATAATTATATATAAATAATAAAATAATTATAATAAATAACTGAATATATTATTTATATTTTAAAAAATAAAGATCCAATCAAATCTATCTGATCCAACTATGGTTCATAACTTGGTTTAATAAACTCAAATCGAGCTTGATTTGAGTAGGAATGATAACGGGGCGGGTTTGGGTCGGATTTATAAATACTCATACCCGTTCTGTTATATATTATTCATTACTCATACTCCCGCTATATATTATTCATTACTCATACTCACCCCATACCCATTTCCACCCAGCCCCGCCCATATTCTAGTTTTCACAAACCCGCCTCGCCCCGCCTCGCCCCATTCCTCACTAATATTAATGAAAATCGAATTATTTTATTCTATTTGAAAAAACAAAAATCATAGTCAATGTGTAAATATTACACTATAAAAGCAAGGTCTTACATTTCTTTATTTTCAATGGACTCTTTTTATTTGACCTTATATAAGCCTATATAAGAATAGTAAAAATATATGTATAACGGGGCGGGACGGGATGGGGCGAGTATAGTTGATTCATCCCCGAACCCGCCCCATTTTATAACGGGGCGGGGCGGGTCGCGGGTCGCGGGTAAACGTCTAATAAGTGTTTATTAAATTTATTCAATATATTTATGAATTTTAACCGATTGATCCATCATATTCACTGCTCAAATGATTTTTAGCTGGTTGAATTAATTAATATTTTGATTTTATGATTAAACTAAATCAGTATATTTAGTTATCACTCTTAACTATATTTATATTATATTTTATTAATTTTTTTAATTTTTACTTCATTCCGGTTCGACCCCGATTTAACCTCGATTCGATAATTAAATCTTGAATCTTTCAGTCTACCGATTCTGAAGTCGATCCGATTTTCAAAACCTTAGTTGTCTGTTAACAGTTTAGTCAATTCAACTGCACAGGTTGATCAGCTTCTTAGAACCTCATCTATACATATCTTAAAAATATTAACAATATTTTTTTAATTTTTTTAATGAGATTTGAAAATTTAATGATATTAAAATATATATATATATGTATAATAAGAAATAAAATTAGTTAAATATAAAAAATTTCTCCTATATTAGTGTGGGGCCCGTTCACAGTGGCCTTCAAAATTTGAGCTATTTCGGATATTTCTCCCCGCACGAGAAAAGGCGTCGTCCCCACGCGTGCCCCCTCGTAGGCAAATCCCTAGATTCCCGTCCATGGCGTTTTCCCGCCAAAACCCTCCATAAGATACTGCACAGCGCCGAAGAAGAGAGGAGAACGCCGAAGCCGGCGATGGGTGGCGCGATCGCGGTCGCTCTTGCTCTTGCTCTCATCCCCGTCCTCCTCGTCCTCCTCCTCCTTCTCGAACTCCTCTGCTCCCTCCGCCGCCGGAGCGACGGCCTTCACATTCCCGTCAGCCCCACCACCACCCGCTCGTCACCTGCGGTGGAATCTCCGCCGCTGCCCCCGTCGCCTGTGAAACCCGTCGCCGGATTCCCCTTCTACGCCCACGGAGTGCTCCGCGCGCCGACGGAGTTCCTTCTCTCCGTCCCCCAGCTCGAGGCGGCCGCAGCCGCCGCGATTCCGCCGGAGCGCTCCGGCGGGCTGTTCGTTTGCATATCGAATCCTGTGTACGATGAGGGAGCTTCTCCTTCGTGCTTTGCTCAGGCGGCGAGGGAGGAAGATGGGGAGAGGTCTCCGCCGCTGAGGCTGATGAAGAAGCTGCCGCCTGCGACGGCGAGGGCTGCCGCTGCGGCGGTCGAGGGCCAAAGATCTCTGGCGACGTCGGCGAGCGCGACGGAGACGAATCGTGGCTCTTTCTCTTCCGATTCTCTCTGCTCGTCTCCTTCTTGGTGATTGATCGGGATTACGCCTACCAAGATCTCGATCTTCATCTTCTGTTAAAACTCTTGTTTTTTTTAGAGTACTATAAAATGAGAGTGGTTGTAAAGGACTGAAGATTTATTTATCTTTTCTTATTTTTAGAATCAAATGAGTAATTTAAATTTTAAATAAAATAATATAATTTGAAAATAAGTTAATGATGTAATTCCATTTGGCTCCTAAAATAGACTCTCTATTTTATATAGGTTCAAAATCTAAAATATGCCATTTGAGTTTTCTTTCCCATTAAATTTTTTTTTTATCAAATATGTCAAATTTGTATTTCAATTTTACATTTTTAAATAAATAAATTGACATTTATAATATCTTTAATTATCTCTCGCTTTTCTACTCCCATATTCTCTTTTTAAGTCTTTAGTTCGTTGCTCTACTTAGCTTGTCATCAGTCTCTTGCTATTAGCCAAATTAATTTTTATCATTGCCACTAGCCTGATACTATCCCCTTTTACTGAAGTTTCCAACTCGTCACTAACCTAGAATCAAGCTTCTAGCTAGCCACCACTCGCTGTCATCATGCGCACAAGAGAGAGAGAGAGAGGACATTACGGGTAATTTAATCTTTTTATTATTTTTTGACAAAAAATGTTAGGAAGGGCACAATGGATCATTAATTGTGAAGTATGAATCACAACAATGACATGTTTTATATTTAAAAGGATTTCATGTAATTAAAAATATATCTCAAAAGGTCCCAATGGAATTACCCAATAAGTAAATAATTAAATCCCCTAATTTGAACTTATGTTTATGTGGATCATTCTGATTTTCAAATTAAGCAAAATGATCATTATATCTACAAATAATTTTTTCAATCATAACAGACTGTCTTAGTCACACTTAGAACCAACTTTAATATATCTAGCTGCTTATAGATTGAAACTTCGTTCTCATGCTCATATCATTTTTACCACCCGATGCTTTACAATATACCTAACACTAATGCTCATTTTACTATTATCTCGCTTTTAAATTAAATTGAACTAAATTACTATTCATTGTTATTTACTTCTTATTTCCAAACATTTTGAATAATATTACATTTTTTGTGTTAAGTACATTAATTTCACATATTTAATTATTGTCATGAAATATATATAGTTAATAAGGTGTTTAAAATAGAATAAAAATGGAGCATGTATTGTTAAAATAAGAAGCAAACCAATTGACACAGATTTTTGCTGTGCTGCCATTTTCTTGCTTTTACTGTTTCTCCATCTCTTGGCAGCAAGATGCTCCATCTTTTTGCCTCTTTTTTTCAGGACCTTTCAGTTGTAGTTCTGAAGCAAGGGGCAGGCCCTTGACAGGCAGCTAGAGAACAGAGGGTGGCAGTAGAGCAAGTAATCCTCAGTTCAAAATAAGTTTAAGTTCCTATTAAAAAAAATAAATAATTACGTACATAATACTCCATATTACCATAATTATATGTATTATATTCATTTTCAAAATATATTTTAAAAAAATATGTGGAATGTAAAAAAAGCGTGTGAAGTATAATATTTAGAAATAAGTGTGTTATATGTAAATATAATGATATAGAATGCTATATATATAAATGTTCCTTAAAAAAAGTTTAAGTTAGAACCATGACAATAGATTTTCTTTTTAGGTTGTGTTTAGAAAAGCTTTTTGATTGAAAAAAAAAATACTTTTTTATACAGCTAAAAACTAAAAGTTGCGTTTGACAAAACAACTTTTTGCCTAGGATCTTTAGCGCTTGCCAGCTCTCCTAAAAGCAATTGCTGATAGGATAAGTGTTACTAAATCTCTTATTACACATAGCACCTTAACGCCACAGGTGATCTCGATTGTCTTTCGACAACCACGCACCACGCATTACTTGTCGGGCAGGGCACTGGATGTGAGCGTGTGACTCAGCCTACCTGGCCTTCGCCACACCCGTAACTCGGCCCACTTGGCCTCCGCCACTATGACTTGGCCTAAATTAGCCTATGCACCACGCTCACCCTAACACTTTTGAGGATATTTCAGCTTTTAAAAAACTGAAAAACAATTATTGGAGAAAGCTAATAAAAATAACTTTTTAGAAAATATTTTGTTATAACTAATTAAGGATAAAATACCCTCAAATGATTGTGTTTTAATAATTATGTTATAATTATTTATCATATAATAAATATATAATATAAACAACATAATTATTATGAAATATATAATTACTTTATATTATAATATATAAATTAAATTAAATAATAATGTATTTTAAAATAATAAATATAAATTTTAAATTATGACAATTATGTTATAATATAATTANTTTTAAAATTTATAAAGTATAAATATAATTATTATATTTAATAATATATATAATAATATTTATTATATAAAAAATAATGTAATATTAAATTATATATATTTTTAATTTTATTATTCTTAATAAAATATAAATAATAATAAATATTATTTTATTTATATGTTTAATTTTATCAAAATTATGAACTTTTTAAATAGCATAATAATGTTTTCAAATAGTTTAATTTTTAACGATAGCTTTTAGTAATAGTTTCTTAAATAGATAAAATAATATTATTCAACAGCACTTTTTAATACAGATATATAATACAACACTTTTTTATACAGTACAACTAATGCTAAATAAAACCTCAATTTTTTAATTAGTTTTAAACTAAATCGAGCTTAATCAGCATATTTATTTTTTGATTGAAACTTATATTAATTGTTAGTTTATGTATTATATGTAATATATGTATATTCACATCTTAATCTTGTCGATCAATATCTTTTAACTTATACTAATGTATGCATCATTTCATGATTATTATTAAAACATATATAATTATTTCTAGCTATAACTAATAAGTGTAAGGTTTTAGGTGATTAGTTGAGAATTTATAAATTAATTTTTTTCCTATTGAGTGTACTTGCTGATCTCGAGTCAAAACTATCCTATTGATTTGAACGCTAGGCTCTTGTTTGTTTGGCAGTTTAAAATTAATGTAGTTTAATTTTAATCAGGCATATCACTCATATATATAAAAGTTAATATTAAAAATTAATTTTATTTCACATCCTACATACATTACTAAAATAATAACTACCTTATATCATATCTCTCACATATTTCAACATAATAATTAACTTTATTTCATATTATTTACTATTTTTAATAAAAAAAATAATTCTATCAAAATTTAATTTTAATCTTGTTAAATTTAAACCTTACAAACAAACTGGCGAGTGTGTTTACTTAAATAGAATGACTATTTCATTCTATTCTTATTCGTTATGGAATAAACTTTTTTGTGTTTGTTTTGATGGAATAATTATTTCTTATGAATTTTTATTTCACATTTTATGAATAATTATTCATTCTTTCAATTTAAAGAATAGTTATTTTTTTGCTATTCTTAATGAGTTAAAAATATTATTTAAAAATTACTTTTATTCACTCATATATATATATATATATATATTTATAGACACACACATTCATATATTACAATATTTATGTATATATACTTATATAATTTATGTTTATTTAATTATATGTGAAAAATTAAATTTAATAATAATAAATAATAAAAAAATTTATTAAGTTATATTTATAAATATTTTAGTACTCTTATTTTCTGTTTATTTTTTATTTTATATTTTATTTCATTTAATTAAATGAAAAATTATCATTTTGTTCTCTTTGAAATGGTATTTTTATAATATGATAATTTTATTTCATCATTATTTTATTTTAAATTTAGTGTAAGAGAGAGAGAGAGAGCAGCTTTTTGTTTCTTTTTTTTTTTTTATGAAAAGAGAGAGCAGCTTTTCTCTTTGGCATGAGTGGCGAAGACAGTTTTCCTCTGTGCAGGTTTTGAAGAAAGAGGCCACCCTCAAAACTCAAAGCTCACACTGAACTTATTCGATTTTTATATCGATTTAAAATTAATTCAAAAATTTTGAATCGAATTATAAGATAAGGACTTTATCTCGAAGTTCATTTCAAATTAGTCCTAACTCAGTCGAAACATGATTATCTTCAAATGTCAGAATTATCTTCAAAATTCTCTCTTTATTCTCATGCTATTTTTTACTCTCAATTAGACCTGGGCACGGGCCCAGGGACCCGCCCGACCCTATCTGACCCGACCCAGGGCCTGGGCATGATCACCGGGGGCCCGACACCTAAAAGCTTTAAAATTTTTTTACTTGTTATGGAGAAGAGCTTAAAATTCGGGTCGACCAGGCCCGACCAGAAGTCATGTCGGGCTTGGTTATGTAAATTGACCCGAATATATATGTATATATGTGATTTAACCTGCTCACTGGGTGACTCGGCCCGAGCTAGCCTGGCCCGATAGATGCCCAGGTCTATTCTGAATCTAGTCCGAGAAAGGGATCTACAGTCATAAATGAGTTTTTTGTTTGATTGTAACATGAAAAGCAACCTAGAAAGAGAGTAGAAAGTAGCATTTTAGTCCTTCAACTTTTAAATAAATTTTGTTAAACTAAGTTAGAAAAAGTCAAATAATATAACAAAATCAAAACTGACAGAAGAAATATTCAAAAAAAGTTTTTTTGAATAAGTATTTTTGGTGATGTCACTCAATATAGAGCTATAATAATCATAATACATGATTATTAAAATAATGACATTCCAATACACATTAACTTTTAATGGTAAATATCTTGAAATATAATAATAAGACACAATTCTTTGGATGAAAATGTAAATTTGATTTAGAATAAGAAAATTCAAGAATTAATTGAGACTAAAAAATAAATAATGACTAGGTCTCTACTCTCTAATAAGAATCCTCAACTAATCAGTGAGAGGTTTTTGGAACTGCAGACGCCTCACCACGTGGCCAATGAGTTTGTCCTCTAGGGCTGCCGGCCATGGGCAGTTTTGACCGAATCTTTTCTTCGCATCAATTGCGGATTAAAACGAAATGAATCAACAAATTTTGAGTCAGGTTTAGGTTAAATTTGATTTAATTCAAAATTTATCTTTTTATTAAAAATGTGTAACAATGATTAATTATAAGTCAACTTTCCTAATTATGCGGGTCTAATGATACAAATTATAATTTATTTATTTTCTAATTATATATTATTTTATATTATAATATGTTCAATTTTACAAAAAAAAAGGCATGGAACACTGCAATAAGTCGAGCACACATAATAAAATGCATTGGAGAGCTAAACAGAAACTCGAATAAATATGTTTGATAGCTGTTTTTTTCTATTGCTTATTAGTATTTTTTTTAATCTATTTTCTCTCGAAAAATAGAAAGAAGATATGAAAAATTTTTGAAGTTTGATAAGCTTCAAATTGGGCATGAATTATATTCAATAAGATATTTTTGGGATCCACTCATTTTTTTAGGGGAATTTACATACAGAACACTGAATTCATCATAAATTATGCATTTCATCACTCTGCTTATGGGTTTTACATTTCTATTGTAATAATAGAAATGTAAAAAGAGTGTGATATGTGTAATATTTACTAAAAGATGATAAAATACGTAATTTGTGATGAATTCAGTATTCTGTATGTAATTTTTTTTTTTTATAACTTTGGATTAACCTGATGAATGAACCCAAATTGCACCCACGATAGCCAGACGTAGCCCACGTGTCTTCAGAGAACTTGACCCAATTTGAAGACCCCTGCCGGCCGAAGAAGTGAAAATGCCGCGGTTGTTTGGCTCTAGTTTCAACTTTCAACTGCCTCTCTCTCTCTAATAATAAACAAAAAACAAAAAAAAAACTCTCTCTCTTCAACTCTCTCACTCTTCAGTCCATAGTTGTTCTCCCATTGTCTCCGGCGATGCACGAGGTGGAACTGGGCGACCTCTCGGGGTGTCCGGACTTCGCCGCCTCCCAGCTCAAGGTAAGACGGATCGATCCCAATAGACTGCAGTTCTTCCGATGGAAGACTCAGCTTAGCGATTTCAAGCTGATCGGATTGGATTCTGAAGGAATCTGTAAGCAGCTTTAGCATCGATTTCGATCGAATGATCTACGAGGGTGAATCCGAGGTGGTGTACTCCAAAGAGGACGTTGCGGTTCACCGCAGTCAGGACACGTCGAAGCTGATCACCGGCAGTCTGCTTATCACAAGGCAGAGTTCTTCGATTTTCTTGGTGCGCAATGTTTCTCTCGATCCCTTTTTTGGTCATTCCTTAATGGCGACTAGTCGAGATGGTTCACGAGTCGTCTTCTTATGAGAGCGGCTTCCGCTATTTCATTTGGCTATTTTACCTTGATTTCCGTACAATGTGTTGTTCATGATTTGTGGTCGACAACATGTCTAATTTCGGATTCTTTCCTGTACGTGCTGGGAATAGACATGGATACCTTATAAATCAGCATCTAATATCACCGATTCAATGGGGCAAAACTTGAACTCACGTGGTTTGGATGAAGGTTGGGTAGTGTTAGGTTTTGGTATCCTAATTTTATTGTTCTCGGCTGAGGATATCGATATTCACTTCTTTTGCCATTTTGTTTTTGTGTGTGTGCTGGAATGCAGATAGGAAGATGTTCAATATTCTCTCAGTGCCTTTAACTGACATCCATTCCATTCGAAGGCATAGTCTCACAATTGGATTGCAGTACATAGTTGTTGTACTTTCAGCAGGTACTACTGTTTTTAGGCTTTGCTTAATGAAATCTTCATCAAATTCAGAGTTTTTTTGTGATGGAGCTTGCTTAATCTTTGTTGACGAGGAATTTTGTTAACCAAATCTAACAACTGAGAAAATGAAGGGGAATGTAAAGAAAATAATAAGAAAGGAAATTTTGCATGGAAACCCATAATCAAGAGAAAACCATGACCCCTTATTGGCAGTTTTAAAATTCAACATTTAGTTCATATAAAGGATAGAACTGTGACAGTAGAGATAAGGGAAAAGAATTATAATAGAGAATGATAGAGAGTCTTAGGCCTTTTGACAGTTCGAATAGAGTCGCACAGTCTTGTAGAGTCGAGCAGCTTGGATTGGGGTTTAGAAAGCAGTGAGCAGCTTGATTTCCCGGCATGGCCACCATCTATAGGGGATATCATGAATTCATGATATTACTTTTAAGTGACAGGTGAAATTGTCAGGCATTTATTGAAACTTGTGCAACTTTTTTTGGTTTGGGAAGTTAGAGAAATCCTGTGTTAGAGAAGATCATTAGCTTGTGAGCTAACTATAGAAAAGCCTTGTTTGACTCAATTGTTTGGGTCCCCTTTTCAGCCGTGCTGTTTAGACGACCAATTGGATTGTTGCAATTATTGTGGAATATAAGTTTGACTTTTTTTTTTCTGATTTCTCCATGTGGAAGGCTATGATTTTTCTCCTTTTCTCGATGTAACAATCTTAGAGGAGTTACCTAGTTCAAACTCCCTTAATAGAATCTTCCCAAAATATTCATTTTGTTATCAAAAAACCATATTATTAATCAAAATTTTTATGGCTATTGTTTGGTTTCTTTTGGATTGTTGTATGGGCCACCTTTTATACATTGTTTAACACTTGGCAGCTTATGCTGGCAATGTCACGAGCAAAAGCAAACTTTTATTACATTCCTTCTGTAAATTGTGACTGTCCTTGTCGGACCATATTATTATTCTTGTCAAATTGCAAAAATCTCTAAATATCACTTCTATCCTGAAATTAGGTACCAAATTAGGTTGACTGCATCTGTTATACACCATTTTGTTTTATTCAGGAAAGGTAGTTCTCTTATGGTATTGTGGCAATTTTGGGATATTCATTGGTGTACACAGCGCTTAATCTTATCTCAGTTTCCTTCCCATATTAGAAGTCATATGAGATGATTTTTTTGGGGTACATTTGTAGGGCTTGAATTTCCTCCCCTGTACTTCTACAATGGAGGAGTTCGCGAATTATTTGCAATATTGAGACAGCACGTAAATATTGTAAGGTCGGTATCTTTTTTTATGACAATGTTTCGCATAACTGTCTGATGTAATTGAGACCACCTGAATGCCTAGATTACTAGTTTTATGAAGCATGCGCATGCAAACATGTTAGTTTGTGCATCGTTCAGCGTTGGCTTTTTTCTACCCAAGGTTATTTGGTAATTGTCAGCTTCATTATCCATATTCTAAATGAGAAAGTGAATGACTCTAGGTCTGCAGATGATACAAAAACCTTTCTACTTGATAATTTTCGATTTCCTCTTCAGGTAATCAGCTCTCTCTTTTTCTACCATATCCTTGCATTGTGAATTTTATATCAACTGATTTGTATCCAGAATCCAGATCACTATTGTAGTTTCATATCAGTAATAACTTCATTTCTTGGCAATAAACTTAATACAAAAGTCTCTTTAAGAATGTCAATCATCATGTCTTAGATCTCCTATTTTTCCACAATATCTTTTCCTGGATTCATTCTTCCAATAGAGTACCTAAATTTATTGGTATGTAAAAGGCATGCTGCCAATGTCAGCTTAAAGTTACCGGATATAAACTTTCAAAAAAAGTTACCGGGTATGACAATAGGATATGCATATTGAGCCATATCCATTAACCTGATAGAGTCTATGCTCAAACCCAAAAATGTTTTTGCTTTGAGATATGACCATTAAATTTGATAGTCTAAAATCCAAGACATACTAGGTTAAAATGTTGCTTGAGAACCACTGGTGGAAACAGTGTGTCAGAACACTTTCAGGAAACAGTGTGTAAGACAAAAAGCTAACCTTTGAAACTGCTGGAGTGGTTGATCATAGTCTTCTTACTCTGTGTGAAACAGTGTGTAAGAACACTTACAATAATAATGACAGAACCAGATGAGACCCAAGGTAGTTATAGGATCTTAACTTAATGAAGTAGATCCTGAAACATGTTGGACCATAGACCAGCATTTGAATTATTCAAATAACGACTTGGAGGATGGTTAGTTGGGCTGCAGCGGGAATGAGGAAAAGATTTCTCTGTCAGTGACTACTAATATGACCACCACAGCCTGCTTTTCCTCCTAAAACAACATTTGGCTGATCAGCTGTGGGCTATGGTGCATTGATTTTCATAGTATCCCCTTAACATATTAGTATATTACTAATATGATTAACACCACCTCTTTTTCCTCTTTTTTTGCTTTTTACTTGCTTTTGATTATTCTTTACAGAAAAGCCTGTCATCTCTAGAGCTTACAGGAGTTCTTTCAGTTGTGAATGGGAGTTTGATGCAAGGTTCAACTAGTATTGTTCCCAATAGTGATGATTCAATGGGAGTGAATGGCATTACCTCAGATGGCACTTCTAGTAATTCCAAGGAAAGGCATAAGCACAAAGTTCTTGAGCCTGCTCATGTTCTATCCATTCACCTTCTTCAGAAGTTCTCCATAGTTACCAAGTTTGCCCGTACAGCAACCACACAATTGTTGCGTGATAGTCATGATAGTAATTCAACCATCTATAATAGAGAAAAGAAAAACTGTCCTACTTTGGATGCTGCAACTGTTGGTCAGCCTATTAACAGAACTTATAGTATGCAATGCGAGGAAGGTAATGAGGCAACCTCCGGTGATCCACTGGTAATTTTTCTTGTTCATGAGCTTGTTAATTGATTTTTTGCACCATGAAATGGCATTCCATTATGGAATTTAGATTCTAGTATACCTTTTCCCACAAAATTTTGTAAGTTCTTTGGAAAATAAGATGCACAGTGTTTGACTCTATTGAGAATTAATATAAGATGTGAACCATAAAACCTGAAGATACCTACTCACAATGTGCATCCCCAAATGGGCTATTTAAGCTGGTATATGATTATCACATGTCCTTAAAATGGACTGTGGTAATAATGACATTTTAGAATCATTGGGTGTGTTTGTTTAGCTAATTTAAAATTTATCATGTTAATTTTAACATACAATGTTATATCATACATAAAATTTTATATTAAAATTTAGCTATATTTCACATCATATGCATATTCTAAAATAAAAAATTAGCTTTATTTCACATCTTCACATATACCAAAATAATAACTAACTTATCACATCCCACACACATCTTAATATAATAATTTTATTTCACATCATGCATAACTTAAAATAAAGAGATTGTCCTTATCAAGTTTAACTTTAACCTTGGAAGAGTTAACCTTTGAAATAAACTGGTAGGAAATCCAAAGGGAAATATTGAAATTGTTGGGGGATTGTTGTATAAAAGAAACTAAAAGAGAGAGGTCCCAAAAGTCCTAAAAGAAACAATTGAAATTTTAGGAACTTTGTATAAGAACTATTATAATAGATAAATACAAATTTTAGGAAGGTCCCAAAAATACCCTAATACTGCTAAACCCCAAATGCTATGATTTCTTTGCAGTATTCACCATGATGGAGTAATGATTTGCTCCAATATTGAAACGATCTATAATTGACACCGGAACTCCTCTTAGCTAGGTGTTTCCTGTGTCAAATGGAGTAAAAAGTATTTGGGTTTTCCAAAGCTAAAGTTTTGTGAAGCAATGGGTGGTTATTCCACTTGGACAAAGCTTCCCTTTAGAAGTTAAAAAGTTGTTTAAATTCATGTACAGATTCTCTCCTATTTATAAAGAAAAGAAGGCTACAGGCGTGGCTTCTAGACTTGTCCCTATGTAGCCAGTTTTCATCCTTATTCCCTTTTTCTCATTTTCCATGAAGATATTCCTAGTATCTATGTCTGTGATTTATAAGACTTGATGGACACTGGCAGTTAATCATGTTGAAGGGTGTAGCAATCTTCTGTGAACTTGTCATCTGTTTTCAAGTTCCAAGCCACCAAGAAGGTGCTTGTAGTAGACTTACCGAATGATCAACTGTTTTCATCGAATGAACAACTCTTTGTTAATGAGTTCTCCAAGAAGCTCTGTTTGAGGGTTCCCCTCATGATTTCTTCCTTGTTTTGTCCTAATCCAAGCTTGTTGTTTGTTGGGGTCATGTCTCCTTAGTTTTCATTAGGTCTTTTGATCTCGAGTTGTTTTTATTTTTGGGACTTATCCTCGACTTTGATCTTCAAGATGACTTCTTCAAGATTATTCCTCAACATCTGCACTTGTACCTCCCTCTTTTGAATTTCTTCTTGTGGTGGCAATTGGAGATACTAGGATACTTGGTGGTTTTGAAGCACCCTAGTTTGAGCCTTCGATTAGCAAGTCGTTTCCTATACAAAAGATAAGCTACCAATATCATGCAGTGCAGAATTACATGTTCCTCTACACTCTCAACGTGCTAATGTGCATGCTATATGACAGAATATGTTAGCCTTTCAAGCAATTGTACTGTTCAAAGCTGCAATCTTGGCAGCCAAGTAATCATAATCTGGCAGTCTCAGATGAACACGACCACCAGCAACAATGAGCTTTCTTGAAGCTCCTGCAGCAGCAAGAACATGAAATTATCCTCTACAGTAAAGAGCATGGCCAACTTCTTAAATAGATTACGTGATGTAGAATATCAAGAATTTCTTTTAACTTTTTCTCCCTATAGTTTTCATGAATTTTGAATGTACCATAAGTAAAAGTTCTATTCTAATATGTGATTGATATGTTTCTTTGACAGTTTGACAAGTCATGCCTTATGTTGAGCAACCAAAGACACCCTCTCAAATGCGAGCAGGTAAAATTACATGTCGAAATCATACTTGTGCACCATACTATGCTTGCTAACCATAACATAGTTGTGAAATCACTCATGTGTAACAATTTGCATTTACTATAATTTACTGTCACATATAATCCAATATAGCTTCACAACCATTAACACATATCATGGCATCTTATTCAAATGGTATTTCTCCACACATCTGGGAGCATTTGGTTCAATGTTATCTTTTGCATATGATTGCTATTGTCTTCTCAAATAAAAATCTCATTACTATAGTCCATCCTCTTCTTGGTTGAATGTAAGGTAACTTTTCAAGATGCTTCAATTGCATTGCTACATTTGTAATCTTCTAACATTTAAACTAGCTATATCCAGTATCCCTCTGTCACTCCCTATTAAGAGTGTACCTAGATATGCAATATACTTTGCACAATATATTTGCAACACATTATTTTTTTACCTCAAGCTTTTGTTATTAATATTTAAAGTTTAATTATTTGTCCAATTATGCCATAGTGGCAAACTTTCTTGGACTCAGAGGGACGTGTCATGGATTCAAAGGCATTGAGAAAAAGAATATTTTATGGTGGAATTGAAAATTCTCTAAGAAACGAGGTTTTGCAATTCACTTTCTGTAATTTGACTAGCTACTCTTTATGCTGGTTTACTTATTGTCATACAATAGTATATATTCCTGAAAATGGTTATAAAAACAGGTTTGGAAATTCTTGCTGGGATATTATGAGTATGATTCTACATATGCTGAGAGAGAATTTCTTAAATCAATTAAAAAAACAGAGTACCAAGCTATTAAGTCTCAATGGCAGGTATTTGTTCCTCACATCCAAGCTTCTTTTTCCTAATCTTTTCATATTTGAGTATGGAAGTATAATTGTAGATGTTTTGGTTAGTTCGTGCATTTTAGGTTCTAATACATAGTTTTCATGTGCAGAGTATTTCCGAGGCGCAGGCTAAAAGGTTTACAAGCTTTAGAAAACGGAAAGGCCTGATTGAGAAGGATGTTGTATTATCTCTGCCCTTTTCCATACTTCGAGTTGCCCATCTCTGAACTAGTAGTCTGCTAATGTCTCCTTATTTACTGAAAATCTACTATGTGATATTATATTGTCTAGGTTAGAACAGACAGATCTGTCTCTTTTTTTGAAGGAGATGGTAACCCGAATGTTACGCTATTACATGACATACTGCTGACATATTCTTTCTATAATTTTGATCTAGGATACTGCCAGGTAATTCTTTCATATATTTACACATTTTTCTAGGCCTTTCATGTGAAACAAGTAATCAGTTTGTATATACTTTTGGGATTTGAAATCCAGACCCTTTGTCCATTGGTTTCAGGGTATGAATGATTTTTTATCTCCGATTTTGTTTGTTGTGAGAGATGAATCTGAGGCATTCTGGTGTTTTGTTGCATTAATGGAACGGCTGGGTTCCAACTTTAACCATGATCAAAATGGAGTGCACGCTCAACTTTTTGCGTTGATGAAGGTTTGCATGCTCAATGTCTCTTTTGTTGCTTATTGTTTAGTTATATACTTTTATTGGAGAGACGTATTTCAGACATTTTCCCTCAAATCCCTTGTGAAATCTAGATAAACATCAAGATAGACAGCGTGCTTAAAAAACGTCATGATTTCTCTATCTTGAGACTCTGATTGAAAACTGAAAATTGATCAAGGGACCTAATTGAAGACTTGAAGTTGAATGTGCTTAGGAATCAGTTTGACCAAATTCTATTCTGGATCTACATGCAAATGGGCCTTCAGGCTCCAGAACTTGAACGTTACTTATCCAAACGTTATCTTTATCCTTTACATGTGTTTATTTAGCCTAGTTAAATAACCTTATGGTGATATTTTTGTTTTGAAAGTTATGCACGATGTAAAATAAAGTTAATTATTATTTTAGAATTCGCATGGAACTGGAAATTAATTGGTTATTATTTTGATGTGTTTAAGATATAAAAAGTTAGTTTTATTTTAAAATATATGTGACGTGAATTATAGATAATTTTAACCTTGAAATTTGTGTTAGTGATGGTTAAAGTTATCCCAATTAACTTTAATGTTTGTAAATATTAGAATATAAAATTATTTATAAGTCAGCAAGTTTAAGATTTAGGTTAGTTAGTAACTGAATATTTAACATGGTATCAAAGCCAGACATCTCAAGTACGATTATAGCATACATTTTTTTTAAAATTTTTTTATACTGAACTTCACGTTACAAACCAAATAAACATGCATGTTTGAGGAAGCATATTAGAATATAAAATTATTCTTAGGCAATAACCTATAAGTTTAAGCATTTAGGTTAGTTTGTAACGGAGATTTAACAGTAAACAAATCATGGTTTTAACTTTTAAGTTTCACCGAAATTGATGCATCAGTTTTGTTTCAATTTCGGTCAAAATTGATTTGATATTTGCCAATTTTGTTTTGGTTGAATTGTTTTATTTTCAAAACAAAATTTATTAAAATCTCATTTTTTGAGTCAAAAATCAAAGATCATGATATGCATTATGCTGAAACTATTGAAATCAAAACTATCGAAATTGTTGAAATTACTGAAACCGATACTTCTAATTTGGAAGCAAAACCGAAACTAAAAATGAGTTTTAAAACCTTGAAACAAACACAGCTAATCTGTTGAATGGCTTTGGTACATGTAATCTCGTCTGACATTTTGTTTATCATTTTCAGCTTGTGGAATTACTAGACCGTCAACTACATAACTATTTTGAGCAGGCTGATTGTTTGAATTACTTCTTTTGCTTCCGTTGGATTCTTATACAGTTCAAAAGGTAATCATGTGCATCTCAGCTATGATAAAGTCATGATATGTTTATCACTTTTTTTTTGGATGCCTTGTGTCTGATTGTTATCTTTTGGCCTTTAATGATATATTAACAGAATATTCTAATATTTTAAGGAAGATATGAAATAAAATTTAATTGGTAAACTGAATGAAAATGAGCCAAACTAATTCAAAAAATATAGCTTGGCATAAAATTCATAAAAAGTTATATTTTTGTTGTATATACAAATACCATTAATGGCAAACTTGAAGTTTTTAGAGTGAACATGAATTATCTCACATTGGTAGTCAACCCGCTAGCCTAAGCTTCTAGTTTAAATGATGTCCATTTATTTATACATTGATATCAATTTAGCTCTGGTGGTATTTTTCTCCCAACACATGGTATCTTAATATAATTAAAATTGCTCGTCGAAGATCACGCAAGTCGAAGGCCCTAGGAATTTATCAATACAACTCGGTAGACTATCTAGAGAAGAAAAAAAAAGACCGGGCGAAGATTTGTGCTATAGTTTGATCCAGTTAATTGATAGGGTGGGATTATTATTCGCATAATAACTATTGAAGCCTTAAAGGTGAGTGACAAAAAAAATCTGTCATATAGCGCCATTATTACAGCCCCGTGATCGCTTTATCACATGCGCATTATCTCATATTATATGTATTCATATAGTTGTTTAATTATTTTTACTATATTTAATAATCGTACTCTACCGTATTCATATCCTATTTTTCTGAAATTTGTTGTATCCATATAATCTCATATCCATATCATCATACTATATTCATACTTCATAAGTACTCATGCTTCATAAACAATCTCATTCTTACATAAATGTCCTGGTAATGATCATACATTTACAAACATTAGATAAAATATTAAGATATACATAAATCCCTAATTTTTCTTGCAGAGAATTCAAATTCGAACAGATCATGCATATATGGGAAGTACTTTGGACCCATTATCCATCCGAGCACTTTCACCTTTATTTATGTGCAGCCATTCTGAAGAGCAACCGGAAGAAAATCATGGGGGAGCAGATGGACTTCGATTGCCTCCTCAAGTTCATTAATGAACTCAGCGGCAAGATTGACGTTGATACAGTAATAAGAGATGCTGAGGCTCTCTGCATGTCTGCAGGGGAGCATGGAGCCGCCTGCATTCCTCCTGGTACTCCTCCATCCCTGCCATTAGATTTTTTTGCTCAGGGTTATGCTCAGAAGGATGAAGATGATTGTCTTTAGAGGGTCTTTGTTTCTCCGTGTGTTCGAAGGGAAACGAAGACTTAGTGGAAGATTAAGTTGGGCTACAATGTTAAACTGAAACACCAACTTTCAGTTCATGTGAATTTGAATAACGTGAAGGAAATGAAGTTTTTTATTTTTATTTTTTGATAGGGAGGAAATCTTAATTTGATCTTAATGGTGATGAGTTATCAAATAAATAGATGCCCAACTTAGTCGCTTGTCAAAAATCAAAATCGCTAGGTGAATTGTTTGGTTCTGGTAACATTTTCAGTTTTTCTTTTATTTTGGTAAGCTTTTTAAACAAATTTCGAAGTTACGATAATTATAAATGCAATAAAGAAACCAAATAGTAGAAGAGATGAATAATAATATCATAATAACATTAAGTAAAGATCACATAAAAAAAAGGAGAGTTACAGAACATGATGAAGAGCACTTAGGAAATAAGAAGTATTTTTTTGCTGCTGCTTCATTCTTATATTTATCATTGTTGAGAACCAAATTTTCCAACGTGATTTGCGGATTGGGCTTCCGAGTTTCCACATTCATTCTTTTGGATGGATAATATTTTATTATCTTAAGAGAATTCAGAAGATAAGCTGTCATTTGTTTCTTCTAGAGTATTGCTTTCTTTGTTGTTTTATGAAATTATTCGTCATTTTGATGAGTTTATTCTCTGACAGAGACTAAATCATCCTATCGAAATACTCTTCTATTAATCTTGATTTCGTTTTCGATTTTGTGTTTTAAACCGGCTCTCGAAAAACATTCTGAAAATAAGTTCAAAAAATGTCTTTTATATTCTTTCAAACATCTCATCATTTTCTCTCTCGTTGAGAGTTTCTAGAGGTCTAGTGGTGATTTTCCGAAGGTATTAACTTTATAATTCAATTTATTTTTATTAATTGTTTTATTTATTAATAATATTTTACGCATCATTTCAAAATAATTTTTCACATTCTACATTCCACGCTCATATCTATGAATTCTACATTCAATAAAAATTATAGAAAATATTGTCTTGTTATTCTATTAGAGATTGAAATGCTATTAGTGTGGGCTACAATCTACCTGTTGATTGCATATTTTAAATTTCTTTAGGCAAAATATATAATTCTATCTCAAAATTTCTCAATTCTAAAGAATCATGAAAGAATTTCTTTCTAAATCACTTCTGGCATTATAAAAATTATCTAGTAGTGTTTTTTCTTAGATTTTTCAAGGTATAAAATATTAGTCATTGCTTCAATATAATTCTAATTAGTCTTTTCTTCATTCTTTTTGATGTAGTATTCGATTAGCAATAATTTTGATAAAACAAATTGTGACATTTATTATTTTTTCAATGTTTAATTTCTATCGCCTTTAAATCTCTTAATATCACTTCATTTACGAATCTTTGTCCTCTTGATTTTTAAGGTTGTGAAATTTTTTTTATATACCTTTCCTTTATTATCCATGAGTTATTCCCATTTTGGAATCTTCTATATTGACATATAATAAATTCTTTTTTATATTGTCTTTCAAAACTCAAAACACAGTTTCATCTAGGGGTGGCAAAATGGGTTGGCAGGTCGAGTTCGGGTCAAACCCGAATCCGACTCAATCCAAATAACTTCAACTCAAATCCGACCCATTTATTAAATGGGTCAAAATTCATGACCCGAACCCTACCCGATCCAATTATGCCTAACCCGAACCCAACCCATTTAATAAATGGGTCAAAATTCGTGACCTATACTCGAAATTTGCTGGTTAGGTTCGAGTCGGGTTCACGGGTCGGATCATATATTGTCACCCCTAATTTCATCGAAGAGATAAGGACTAAATTCTTTCAATGAGAAAATGAGTACATATAAATTTGAAGAGCATGCCGGAAAAACTAAAAAAATAAAAAAAGATGGAACCTTCGTTCCATTTGAGGAAGAATTGAAGTTGTGGAGTTCGTGTAAAAACTAGCATGAATGTTCGTTTTATTCCAGCCCTTCAGAGAAAAAAGCAGATGATTTTAATCAGCCCGGAGCTTGCAGACGTAAACAATAGGCCGAGCCTAGAAAATATAGAAAATTGCTAGAATGAAGTCAGATCTCAGTCATTGTGGTGGCAGGGCAGCTAATACAAAAAATTTTTATAGGGCGTTTTGGTTCAATATTTTTTTAATATTATATTATATTATTTACAGAAAATAATTATTTAATTTAATAATATTTATAAATAATTTTTTATTAAAATATAAAATTATTACTCAAAAAATAATATCTAGATATTATGTCATCTAAATTACATAACATAACACTAAGATAATAATGAACCAAATGCCTTCTTAGAATTATTAGAGTTACGTTAAATTATGCCTTAAGGCTTCGTTTGGTTTGAACTTTTTATTTGAACAAGAAAAAAAAAAATTTTATTTTTAAAATTTAATGGGAGAGAAATTTATTTTAATATTAGAAAGTGTGTAAAATGTGAAATACTTTCAATTCTAATATTCGTATTTATATTGATTGTAAAATAAAATTAATTTTTATAGTTGAAAATTATGTTGAGCAAAATATCTACCTTGAATCAAATGAGGCCTAAAAGTCCAAGAGAAAATACTTTCAAATAGTTATTATAATGTCAGAAGTGATTCAGAAGAAAATTCTGAGTTGAGAACGTTTGAGGTAGAACTATACATTTTGCTTAAAGAAATTTAAAATATATGTGAAACTAGGGGTGTTAAAAATATCCGAAACTCGAAACTCGCTCGGAACTCGTTCGATTTTTGAATCGACTCGAAATTGGTTCGAAAATTTTGAATCGAATCATGAGTTAAGGATTTTGGCTCGAAGTTCATTTCGAGCCAATTTCAAGTTGGCCCTAGCTCGCTCGAAACATGATTCGATTTGACTCGAAATTATATGTATAGCATAAATAATATTGATATATACATAAATAAATTGTTATTTTATATAATTTAGTTAGTGGTTTAGTAGCAGAGTAGAAGAGATTTAAGGTTTATTTTCCTCATGGTCTAGGGATCAAATCCTCTTAAATACATAATATTTCTACAATTTTTTTACAATTTCGAGCTGATTCGAATCATGATTCAAGCCGGCTCGAAATCGAGTCATTTCGAGCCAAGCCAGCTCAAATCATATCCCATTTCGATTTCGGACTGATTTCGAGCCGAGTCGAGCTCGAAATTTTCAATTTTGAGTTGAGTTTAACTCGCTCGAAATCGGCCCGATAACAGCCCTACGTGAAACAAGGAGGAATGTAGCTTACATGTAAATAAAATTTTAAGCTCTAATTGAATAACGAGATAATATTTTCTATATTTTTTATTGAACATAGAATTGCATGATTTTGAGCCTTACTGTAGAATATAAAAAAAATAGTCATATATTTTGTGCCTCAAAAGATTTTTTTTAATGGTGAAATAAAAAAACGTTAAAAGAAAAAAATAGAAAAAATGAATAAAATAATTAAAAAATTCAATTGAAAAATAAAATTAATATCTTTAGAGAAGCTACTCTCTAGAGACTTCCGATAAAAAAAAAGATGAGATATTTGAAAAAAATATACCGATACTTCTTGAATTTATTCTAACTAGTTCAGCCATAATAAGTATGAAAACAAGTTAAGATCAAAATAATATGATAATTTTATTTATGTCAAAGAATAATAAAAAATGGAAAACTTCATCAAAATGACATGACACTGCGTGAAACTAATAATTTCATAAAATGATGGAGGAGTAATACTCCAGAGAAAACAAATAACAGCTTATCTTTTGAATTCTTTTGTAATAATAAAATCTTGTCTATCTGTTGACACAAGATGTAGGAGATCCCAAAAAACATAAAAAAAAAGAGATGTAAGCCTATTAGTGAAGGCTTAAGAGAGAGAGAGCAAGAGAGTTCGGGGCATCTAGAAGAGCACACAATAATTAGACAGCTGGGACAAGCGGGCCCTTGATTTGCGGGTCTGGGAAAAGCGTTTTGTACGGGGAACGACGCGGTCAGACCAAGCTTGATTGTGACAGGCACCGCTTTGTAACATCGAGGACGATATTACCAGGGATGGTTCTGGCTCATCGTGGACGAGGCTTGGTTGAACCCTCGTGTCCGAGGTTTGACCGAGGTCTGACCTGTGAGAACAGATAGATGGATCAGTTAAAAAAAAATGAAGGCCAAAAGCCAGCTAGGCGCCACGTGTACGGCAGAGATGTATCATTGGAACCACGTGTTAATATCAGCCCCCCGCATTGTCAGGGCGCGAACCGTCGCGATGGTGGACGCGCTGCCCGAGACCTGTTAGGATAAGATGGGGGTGGCGCCCGCCGATCTGTATTCTCTTCCTCCAGCCTCTGAGTTTCTGCAAGAGAGAGTAGATTGTTAAAGAGATGTCGGAGAGGAAGAAGTGGGTGACTCTGTCAAGCATCACAAAGAAGAGAGCTAACGATCTTTCGGTTGACGCTCTTCCTCCTGAGAAGAGGAGGCTCCTGGAATCTTCTGAAGGGTCGCCGAAGCCGGCGACGATGGATCCTGTTGAAGCGCCCCCAGCAGAAGAAGTGAGAGCTGCGGTTGTGGTTCTGGAGGCGGAGGCTTCGTCAGTCAGAGTCGCTGCTGTCCTGGCGCAGATGCTGGAGTAAGTGCAGGAGTCGATGAGCGTAGAGGCCACAGAGGTGGTGGACGTCTCTGATTCTCCAGTCAAGCCGCCTCTGAAGGCTGGAGAGCAGAAGGAGGTGATCCTGGTGAGTGAAACAGTCGCTGGGAAAAAACTAGCGCCCGGGAAGATCCTGCTCAAGGATGAAGAGATTGAGCGGCTCCTTTCCAGGTTCGGGGTTCCTTCTGCAGAGAGCGTGAAGAGGACACCCCTCAAGATCTGTGGTCCTGCTCTTCCTGGTATATCAATCACTCCCTCTGAGAAGAAAAGGAAGTCCCTCTTCCCTTCTTTCCTTCCAGCGAATCTCCGAAATGTTGAGGAAAAGGAAGAAAAAGGAAGAAAGGAGGCGGGCAGTAAGATGGAGGAGGTGACCAAGGGGGAGAAGGAGGTGCCCCTGCAGGTTATTCCTGAAGCTGCCCTTAGCATTGAAGGGTCAGGAGGCAAGATGGAGGAAGTTATTAAGGAGAAGGGGAAGGTTCCTCCAGCTGCCCTTAATGTCGCCCCCAGCACTGGAGAGACATGGAGCGTATTGGGAGAAAGGTTGTTTGAGATAAGGAGAAAGGAGGAGAAGATTTTGAGGAGTACCTCCAAGGTTCTGGAGGTAGTAAAGTCTCTGAAGGGCAAGGAGGAAGGGGAGGCTTGCCACCTTCGGAGAATAGAGGAGTTGGAGGGCGCTTTGTTGCAGGTCACGAAGCGCTCTCAAAGTGATCACATGGAGGAGCTAGAGAAGTTATATAAACTGGAAGACAAGTTGGCTTTCCTGGCTCTGAGTAATGCGGAATGGGCCAGTAAGATTGAGGCTGCGAGGGGAGAGTTCCACCGCAGCCTATCGGATGTGAACCAGGCCCATTCTGCTCATGTCAAAGACCTCCAAAAAAGAATAAAAGAGTTATATGATGAGAATGAGGCTTTGAAAGAGGAGAGGAGCTGGCTAAGGGATGAAGTTGCCAAGGTCAGGGAGGCATCGTCGGGAGCGAAGGAGGCAGCCTCCGAAACTCATCGCCGGGAGGAGTTGCTGAAGTCCGAGGTTCACTCCTTGCGGGCCTTGGTGGAGAATAGCTCTGGATGGCGGGGACGGCGTATGGAGGATCTGAAAAAAGCGGTAAGAAGGGCGGTGAATATCGTCAGAGCCACGCCGGTGGGTCACCACGTGAAGATCCAGGCAGCTTTTGATGTCCTCCTGCAGACATTGGTTAATGTAAGCATCTTAAATCAAGAGAATATTAGAAGTCCTGCTGTTCTTCCCTTTTGTGGTCCTAAGGGACCAGACAGGTTCTTCGACGCTGAGAGCCATTGCCCAGAGGAGGTTCCTCCAACAAGGTCCTATGTTGGCTGGGGATATCACCTATCTCCCCTACGCAAGAGTCCTGAAGAGGGCCAGATTACTCCCCTCGAGGCCAGATTGCTAGGCCGAAGCACTCCTCCCGAAGTCTAGCAGCAGGATCAGCCAGGGAGCCAGAAGTGACTTGCCCCCGTCTCCTAACTCCTTAGCCTCATCATCAACATAATATTTGAAGGAACCATAGTTGAGGAGAGGAGTCCTGGTAGCTCCCGGGCGATTTGCTCCCGGGCGATTTGCTCCCTGGTGTCAGGAGTGTAATAGATTGGTCTCAGAGAGGGAGGTTCCCTCGTGCCTGAGGTCGATACTATTACACTGGGTGTCTAAGTTCTGAAGCATTGTATTTTCTTTATTTTTCCTGTACTCATGAGAGAAACATGAAAGAGAACAGAGAAAATAAAATTGTAACAAATTTTATCATTAATGAAATACATTTTTTCTTTCAAAAATTTGTTTTGGATGAATTCTGTTTGTATTTGTGTTTGTCTTTTCTTTCGTGTTTGAAACAGATACCACGAGATCAGAAAAGAGAGAACATGAATTCATAAGTGTGAAAGTATAAAACTAATGGTAAATTCTAAGTTATAAGGATGAAAGCGACTATCATCGTGCACGACCATAAAACATCGGGCAATAATAACAACACATCCCATCGTTTCAAAACGTCGGGCGAAATTATGAAGTATCATGCACGACGTATGACGAAACGAGGGGGAAGCGATGCTTCAATAACCGTGCGCCGCTTCGAATTCTGAACATTTCAGAAGATATGGACGGTCTGATTGCGTCCATGCACTGACCGATAAAATCAGACGGTCAGAAGACGAAAAGCCACAGCTGTTTCTCATAAAGGCTTTCTCAAGGGAAAACTGGAGTACTTGTCCGTCTTCTAACCCTAAGAGAGAAAAAAGAAGCCCTTGCTCCGTTCGCCGTGAAACTGAGCGATGGGAGGAAGAGAGATCGAGTGGGCCGAACTGGCCGACCAGTTCCACAAGGACACTAGCTATCAGGAGAGTCTCTTTATGGAGCACGAGGTGCTCAACATTACCAGAGGGTTTAGAGGGAATCCTAGACTAATGATCATCCCCCCCATCGCCGATTTTTGACCAAACAGTCCCCCTGAAGGAGCGATATGCGTATACCGGGCACAGGTGGAGTATGGTCTAATGTTGCCGCCGCAACTGGAGTTCAGGGAAATCCTGAACTCGTTTCAGATCGTCCCGGAGCAACTCTCCCCCAACGCCGTGGCCTACGCGTATTCCTTCCTGAAACTGCTGCAAGCTCAGGGGATACCGTGGACCCTGACACTGTTCAGGACCTTGTTCAGCTGGATGGCGGTGCTAGGGTACGGAGGATGTCTGGCCCTGCGGTCAGAGACAAGGAAGACAATGTTTTCAGGGGCAAGTAGTTCCCACTCAGATTGGAGGGACTACTACTTCTTCGTCGGAGGGGATTTAGGGATCCCCTTGACGCCCGGTACATGCCTCCTTGAGTTCATTGGCGACGCTAAGTGGATGGCCGGTGCAGACACCCTAAAAAGCCTAGAGAGACTGAAGGGGCAGAGCTGGCCCCTGAAGGACTTCCTCAGATACGTGAGGAATGATGTATCCCTGCACGCCAAGGCGTTGGGGTACACCATCTTCAAGGAAGTCACCCCACCTCCCGGCACGATTCTGATGAAGAGGGCCAGGAGGGGGCAGCCTCCTGCCACCCAGCTTAGTAGAGAGATAACTGAGGTGGAGGAGGAAGAAGTGATAGAGGTTCCGGAGCCGGTCTGCGGCGGAACCGCCGTCAATGGAGTATCCTCTCCCGAGGATGCCGCAGACGACAGGAAAACATTGGCTGAGCTGGGGTACACGGGAAAGGGGAAAGGACTCGTGTCAGCCGCCAAGCCCCAGACAATCCCTAAGGGTGATACAGGGATTATTAAAGGGGGAAAGAAAGAAGGGAATAAGGCCGAAGGAGGCCAAGGAAGGGAGAAAGTTGGGGGTCCCCGTTTGGACTTAATCCTCAGGGAGGTTCCTAAGAAGAAAAGGGGTCCTTCCGAAGTTGCGAGCCCGGAGCCCCCAGCGAAAAGAGGGAAAGGGGCAGAGGAAGATCTTGCTGCAGAGGGGGATTGGCAACAAAGCGTCGAGCCCCCTTACATCATCAATCTCGCTGGGATCTTTGGGGACGAAGATACAAGGATCGCGGTGAAAATAAGAGAAGATCAAAGAAGGTTGACTGTTATCTCCCTGCCGTCTGTGAATCAAGGCAGCGTCTACCGAGAAGAGGTAGGTCTGGCCCTGGGAAGCGGCCTGGTGTCGAAGGGTTTGGAGGAGAAGTTGGAGAGAACCTCGACGCCAGAGCTCTATTCAACAGATACTCGCTCGCCTGCCAGTGGCTTTGAACAGGGCTCTGAGGATAGAGGAGCAAGTGCTGGAGCAAGGACATCAGTCAGCTTCATCAACGGGATGAAAAAGTTGAGACCTTGAGGGTCCAGCTTGCAATGAAGTCTTCTCAGCTTGATACCGCGCAGGAGGAAAAGGCCAAACTGCAAAGGAGTTGGGCGCGATGAAAGCTGATAATAAAGCTCTGCGGGAGAAGCATGTCAAAGTCGCTGGAGACCATGAGGCCGTTGTTGCGGAGAGGTCTACGGCTGCTGTGGAGGCTTACAAGATGAGCTTACCCTGCAGGCAGGAGAGGTTAGATGGGATCAGGCGAGCTTGGGAAGGATTGGTCTCCACTTTGATCCAAGGGAGCAAAATTACTGCCGCCGATCTTGGAGAAGTGGATCCCTTTCCTTGCCCTCCGATCCCGTTTATAAAGAAGAGGGATTTGACTTGACTGACGATCTTATCCATTGGGTATTTGATCTTTTGGATGGGATCAGTGAAGGCTAATCTGCTTCTTTATAAAATAAGTGATGTAACCTTTTTGTAATTTTTGAAAATGAATGAAAAGAAAACTTGTTTATTACATACTTGTTTATTCTGATGTATGAAATGTACAGGTACCTCTGTATGAAATTCGAGATATTCTGATTATGACTGAGAAATCCCTCATAACAAGTTAATAATAAAGGACTTCGAATCACACAGAGCACCCCCAGTTTGAACCTTGAAACTTCGTAAGTCCGCATAGGAAGGGGGTAGTGATAATAGGAAAAATCCCGTTTAAGAGGAATTATTTGACCCAATGCCAAAAGGACGAAGTGCTGAAACATCGTGCCCGATGTTTGTACTTAAGACATGGGCTGACCCCAAGGGTTTCCTGAATTTGAGTTTTAAAAGTATACTCCTTTATGCACCTGCACAGAAAAGAAATAATAATGGTAGTGGAGATCCTGCCTAGGAGGAATTATCTGACCCAATGCCAAAAGGACTTGATCGTCTGAAACATCGTGGCCGATGTTTGTACTTGAGGCAAGGGCTGACCCCCGTTAGAGCGGCAGATCCTAGTGGGAAGCGAATGCACTCTGCTTAGAGGAGACCTATATCATGAGTAGATAGCAGGGACTGCCTTAAGGTTACGAGCAGGCCTTCAGACCTTCCGCTAGCCGGATGGGCTTATGGAAGAGTTCCAGATGTAAGTAGAAGACCGCGCCTATCAGGCGTAACTAGGCTCAGTGACCTCCGTATATGGAAGGTTAGTTACAACGAACCATCGTGTATGAGGTCCGAAGCCTTGGGTACGATGGTTGAGAGTTTTGGGGTTGAAATCATACCTGAGCGATAGACATTAGGCCAACATGAATACCCCAATATGGATTAATAAGTGTAAGACTTATTTGTCAAAAGAACTTTGGAGTTCAAGATATAACCTCTGGAACAGCATAAAGAAATCCAGATAAATTTTGAAAGAACCCAGATGTTTATTAATAAAGAATGTCCCAGAACTCATTTGATTGAATCTGTGCAAAAGAATCTTATATAGGAAGTATACGGATGAACTGCTGTCAGGAATCAGGCATAGAACTTCTTTAGATCATCCCCACTCAAAGTCTTGGGGAGTTGGATGCCTTCAGAAGTCATGAGATAATATGCGTTCGGTCCAGCAATCTCGCGCACGATGTAAGGGCCTTCCCAGTTAGGCTCAAGCTTGGGAACTTTCAAGTTGCTGCCAGCAAGAAGCCGCCGTTTGAGTACCAAGTCTCCTTGAACAAAAGTCCTGGGGTTAACCTTGCGGTTGAAATACCTTTCAACCCAGCGCTTGTGCTCCAGGCGCTTTAGTGCGGCCAACTCTCTTTTTTGCTCCAAGAGATCCAGATCAACTCGCCGTGAGTCATCGTTTTCGTCCATCCAGGTTTGCAGATCTTCGAGATTGAAGTTGGCTGCGGTTTCTACTCTGGGGGAGGAGTGTTCTAGCTTAACTGGTATGACTGCGTCCATCCCGAACGAAAGAGAGAAGGGAGACTCCTGAGTAACTTCGGAAGGAGCTGTATCGTAAGCCCAGAGAGCGCCTGGTAGTTCTTCTGGCCAGCGGGTTTTGGCGTCGTCAAGGCGTTTCTTCAAAATATTCAGGATGCTGTTGTTAGCGGCTTCTGCCTGCCCATTGGTATGAGGGTGGCAGACGGATGCATACTTGAGGTTGATTTGATAATTGCCACAGAAGTCATGGATCCGCTGATTAGCAAACGAGGTACCATTGTCTGTGATAATCACCATTGGTATGCCGTATCTGCAGGCGATGTTAGCTCATAAGAAATTCTCGATATTTTGAGCAGTAGGATGAGTAAGTGGCTTAGCCTCAATCCACTTTGTGAAGTAGTCGACAGCCACTAGTATCCACTTGTAGTTCCTCATGGCCGTAGGCATTGGGCCCAGGAAGTCCAGCCCCCAAATAGCGAAGGGTCAAGATGAATTGATGGATTTGAGATAGCCGGCGGGCTGCCTATGCATGTCAGTGTAGTACTGGCATTGAGAGCATTTCTCCACAAATACTTGAGCATCCTTGTGGATATTTGGCCAGAAGAATCCCTGGCGTAGGATTCACATAACCAGACTTCGGTCACGAGCATGAGTTCTGCACTCCCCTTTGTGCACAACCTCCATGACTTCTTGGGCTTCTTCAGGCCTCAAGCATTTGGTGAGGGGCTTGGCATAAGACCTTATGTAGAGCTCCCCATTAATGAGGGCATACTTGGGGCAGTCAAACTTCAGTTTCTTCGCCTCTTGCCTGTTGTCGGACTGGGTCCCATCTTTCAGGTAATTGAGGATCATGTCCATCCAGCAAGGTGGATGCTCTTCAGAGTGGATTTCTGCGCATTCCAAATTGGGTCTTTCGAATACTTGAGTTCGGCGGAGGTCAGGGAGCCCCACCTTTGCGAGCCGATCTGCCACTTGGTTTTCTTCTCTGGGAATATGCGTCAAGGAGAAATCTTCAAACTAAGAGATCAAGGACTGGGCTTGTTACAGATATTTTTTCAGAACCTCGTCCTTTGTTTCGAATGCTTGATTCACCTGGTTGACGACCAGTTGAGCGTCACTGAATACCTGTATACATGTCACAGCCATGCTGAGTGCGAAGTTTAGCCCTGCAATGAGAGCTTCATACTCCGCCTGATTGTTTGTAGCCTTGAACTGAAGTGTCACGGCCTAGTGTAAGGTGGCTCCCATTGGGCTGGTTAGGAGAATCCCAGCCCCCTGGGACTGCGATCCAGATGCACTATCGACATAAAGGGACCAAAGGTTTGTCCGATGTCTGGCAAGCGGTGGCTCTGAAGTAGAAAGCTCGGCGATGAAGTCTGCCAATGCCTGAGCCTTGATTGCTGTCCGTGGGACATACTTGATGTCATACTCGCCCAGCTCAATGGACCATTTAAGCAGCCTTCCCGAGATCTCAGGAGTGTGCAGTATCTTCAGGAGCGGTTGATCAGTGACAACCTGGATAGTGTGGGACTGGAAATATGGGCATAGCTTCCTCGCCGTCACCAGGAAAGCCAGAGCAAGTTTTTCCAGTGTGGGGTATCGGCTTTCAGCATCTAGGAGTATGTGGCTGATGTAAAAGATTGGATGTTGTACCCCCTTATCGTCGTCCACGAGAACTGCCGAGACTGCAGTGTCAGAGACACCCAAGTATAAAGATAGGACCGCTCCTTCCTTTGGTGCCACTAATATCGGGGCCGAGGTACGATACTTCTTTAACTCTGTGAAGGCGGCTTCGCATTCGCTGGTCCACTGACCCCCCTTGTTGTTGCGCAGACATCGAAAGAATGACGAACATCGATCCCCGACTTTTTAAATGAATCTGCCCAGGCTGTTAATCCGTCCTGCCAGTTTCTGAATTTCTTTTGCCATTCTACGAGAGGGCATGCTTAGGATCGCCGAGATTTTATCTGGATTGGCTTCTATTCCTCTGGCTGAGACTAGATAGCCCAAAAATTTCCCTGAGGCCGCGTTGAAGGTGCACTTGGTAGGATTAAGTTTGAGGTTAAACCTTCGGAGGGTGTCAAGTGTCTCCCTGAGGTCGCCGAGGTGCCCTTCCAAGGTTTTGCTTTTGACTAGGATGTCGTCGACATATGCTTCAAGATTTCTCCCCCTTTGGTCCCTGAAGACGGCATCAATCATGCGCTGGTAAGTAGCGCCGGCATTCTTGAGACCAAAGGGCATGACGTTGTAGCAGTATGTGCCGAAGTCAGTGATGAAGGCAGTCTTCTCTTCATCTTCTTTGGCCATCCGGATCTGATGGTACCCAGAGAAAGTGTCCAGGAAGCTCATAACCTCATACCCGAATGTACGATCTACCATCGTATCAATGCGTGGGAGAGGGTAAGTATCTTTGGGGCAGGCTTGATTCAATGTGCGGAAGTCTAGGCACATCCTCCACTTTCCGTTGGCCTTTTTCACCATAATGATGTTGGTGAGCCATTGGGGATACTGAACTTCCCTCATGTAGCCAGCTCCAAGTAGTTTGTTGACCTCTTCTTTGATAGCGTTCTGCCTCTCCCCTGCCATCACCCTTTTCTTCTGTGCTATAGGGGAGGCAGTATTAGATATGTTCAGGTGGTGCTCGCAGACAGCCCTGTCAACGCCTAAAACATCTTCAGGAAACCATGCGAAGACATCAATGTACTCAGAAAGCATGGCAGTGATCTCTGCCTGTTGTTTACCATTTATGGAAGAGGACAAGTTTACAACTTTGGAAGAATCTTTCCCCCCAAAGGTTACATTGATGACCCCCTCCTGTGATACGACGGGTTGAGACTCCCTGGGATCCAGTTGATCGATGACGAGCTGTGCGGCGATCTGAAAACACCGGGTAGCCTGCCTGGCATCTCCTCTGATTGTGACTAGGGGTGGCAATATATGACCCGACCCGTGAACCCGACCCGAACCCGACTCGCAAATTTCGGGTATGGGTCATGAATTTTGCCATTTATTAAACGGGTCGGGTTCGGGTTGGGCATAATCGGGTCGGGTAGGGTTCGGGTTGGGCATTTATCAAAAAATACTCTATAAACGGGTCGGGTTGACCCGCCAACCCGACCCATTTATTAATCGGGTCGGGTTCGGGTCATGGATTTTGACCCATTTAATAAATGGGTCGGGTTCGGGTTGAGGCTATTCGGGTCGGGTCGGATTCGGGTTCGACCCGAACCCGACCCGCCGACCCATTTTGTCACCCCTAATTATGACAATGCCACTGGGGGTGGGGAACTTCGCGCAGAGGTGAGGCGTGAAAATCACCATCCCAAAGGAATTGAGTGTCGTCCTTCCAAAGATGGCGTTGTAGCCTGACTTAGCTCTAATGACGGCGAAGTTCATCATGTTCAAGGCGTAGCTGTTGTCATCGCTGAAGGAGACGGGCAAGGCAACGAATCCCAGAGGTTGAACCCTCTCCCCGGAGAAACCAAGTAAGGTGGTTCCAGCACGGAGGAGGTTTACCTCCTTGAGCCCCATCTGGAGGAAGGCAGATTCGAATAGGATGTCGGCAGCACTCCCAGAGTCGAGGAGCACTCGTCGAACATCGAAATCAGCTATGCGGGCAACGACTACGATTGGATCGTTGTGTATATTGCCCTGCTGGGGAAGATCCTCCTGGCAGAAGGTAAGTGGGATGGATGAAGAATGTTGCTCAGAGATACCGCCGACCTCGACTTTTAGCGGCGAGCAGTAGCAGGGTCAATGCTAAAGATGACATTGATTGTCCTGGTGGCAGGGGGGTAAGGACGCCCTTGTTGGCTGGGACCTGGAGACGGCAGGGCTTTAGCAGGAGCCCCAGTAACTTCAGGGGCCTTTCCTTTCTGGGCAACAGTGAAGGTCGACGCCATCTGCATGAACTCTTCGAGCTTGCCCTGATCTGCCAGTTTGTCAAGCAGAGCTTTGAGGCCTCGACACTTGTGAAGCTTGTGCCCGTAGTTCCCGTGGAACTCATAATAATTGTCGGGATCTACCCCGACTGGAGGTGCTGGCTTGGGTCCGGCAGGTCGGACCCAACCTTGTTTGACGGCCGCCGCATAGACTTCAGGAAGCGGCCGAGAGAAAAAATGCTTCTGGTGCTTGATCTGTCGTGGCTTCCCTTCATCTCGACCACAACTTTTGGTTGTATGTAACCTCGTGGTCGGGGATTCATCACCCCGATGTTTCCTCTTTCTCTTCTCCTGCTTGACTCCAGAAACATCGGGGGGAGAGGATTCAGCATCCTCGAGGAGCATAAATTGGCTGGCTCTGGCCACCAGCTCTGGGTAACTCCGAGGCTTGGCCAGCTGCAGGGATTTAGATAGATCCCCCACCTTGAGTCCCCTCCGGAAATTGTGCATGGCCACCGCAGGGTCGACATCTTCAACTTCTGCCGCGGCGGCGAAGAAGCGATTGGTGTAATCCCGGAGGCTTTCCCTCTCACCTTGCTTAATATTGGCGAGCACCATGTCGGAGATGACCATTCAGGTCCGACTGATGAAACGGGTGATCAGCTCCCATTTCAAGTATTCGTAGGAGGAGATGTGACCCCTGGGCAGCTTGATGAACCAGCTAAATGCCGCCCCTTTCAAAGTGTTGGCTAGGAGGTGGCACTTAGTGGCTTCGTCCAGCTGGCGGTAACGGACTGCGGCCTCAAACCCCTGAACGTGCTCGCGAGGGTCGGTCGCGCCTCTGTATGCCTCAAGCCTAGGCGGCCTGAAGTCCTCTGGGATTGGGGCCAGTCGGATGGCGTTGGCAAAAGGGGCATTGCCATCTATCAGTCCAAAGAAAGGGTCAGGCCCATGATGAGGGGCCTGAATGCCTGGAAAGAGGGGGTATCTTCCGGCGAGGAATGGAGGGAAGGCAGGTGGTAGGAAAGCAGGCTGTGGTAGCGGACATGGTGGAAGAGGATTCTGGTGAACCTCCTGGAGGCGAAAGGGGTGTCTGGGCGGTTGAGAAGAGCCAAACATCTGAATAGAAGGTGCTGCGATAGGAAGCACGGGAGCAGGAGCCTCAGCGACCGGAGGAGGGGTTATAGGGGTCGCTGCTACCGGCGGAAGAGGTTCTCGGGTCGCCTCAACCAGCGGAAGAGGTGCAGGAGCCGCCGCGGCCCGCGGGAGAGGAGCAGGGACCTCCGCGACTTGCGGGAGAGGGAGTACTGCGCATACTGGCTGAGTCTGCCTGAGAATCACGGCCTGTTGGGCTGTGAGGCTAGTGACCAGATCAGTGGATTCGCGAGCATCCCCTGAAGTTCTGATACACAGGTACCCCTGGAGGAGGAAGCAGATTCGGCGTGGCGCCGAGAGGTTGAGGCCGAAGCTCTGTCGTCCGGCGCCCGAACGGAAGGTTCTTCCGCATGTGTACTACGAACAGCGGAGTTGGTTCGGCGCGTTCTAGCCACCATCGTCCCCGGAGTCTCAATGAAAGCACCAGAAGATGTTGACGTAGGATGTAGGGGATCCCAAGAAACACTAAAAAAGAGAGTTCCGGGAGACGACGACGCGCAAAGAGATAAGCTTGTTAGTGGAGGCTTAAGAGAGAGAGAGAGCAAGAGAGTTCAGGGCATCCAGAAGAGCACACAATAATTTAAGGTGGTTTAGGGAGGAAGTCTCCTACGTCCACCGAGCGATCAGCGAAAGGTTTTCACTCGAGGAAAAGGGTAGCCGCGAAGGCTTAATGCAATGCTTGGAAAAAAGAGAGAGAAAATGAGCTCCTCAGTTGGGGCTCTGATACAATGAGAATGAGAGAATCAAGGAGGCTGCTTGCGCCCTGATCTATAATCTTGGATCCTCCTTAGTCTGACTTTGATCTGTCCCCCCTTCCTCTATGAAGACTGTTCAGAGGTATTTGTAGGCAGCGAATAGTGCAACTTTATCCTGATTTTCCGGAAGAAAGAAGGTGAACAAGCTCTGAGTTCGCATCGTTTGTTGGCCGCCGGAGAGACCAAAAGCAGCAAAAGGAGGATGCTAATTTTTAATATTGGTACTGCTTCTGGGGATCCGTGACAGCTGGCATGCCCTTGATTTGCGGGTCTGGGAAAAGCGTCTTGTACGGGAAACGACACGGTCGGACCAAGCTTGATTGTGGCAGGCACCGCTTTGTAACATCGAGGAAGATGTTATCAGGGATGGTCCTGGCTCATCGTGGACGAGGCTTGGTTAAACCCTCGTAGTTTGACCGAGGTCTGACCTATGAGAACAGATAGATAGATCAGTTAAAAGAAAATGAAGACCAAAAGCCAACTAAGCGCCAGGTGTACGGCATGAATGCAACGCTGGAACCACGTGTTAACACTATCCAAAATTAATGAATTTGAAAACATTGAGAAATTGTAAATTTTGGTTGGACAATAATAAATAGAGAGATTTGACAAGAATGAAATGGCAGCAAAGACCTCTCTCTCTCTCTCTCATATTGCCTAAGTGCTCTTAGGGTTTTCTTCCATTTATATGTTCCATAAAATCCTCCTTCCTTTTTATATACCCTTTTCTTAATGTTACTGTAATATTGTTTACTTTGTTCTTCTATTATTTGAGTACTTGGTTTTTTTATGGCATATTTTTCTAACTGCATTAATGCGTGTGTGCCTGTATATATATAGAGAGAGAGACTAAATTCAGATTTCATTGATAAAATCACACTTCATAAAGTGCTCATCTCCCAAACAGCGTGATATTTGAGAAAAGATCAAGGCAAACTATCAGATAAAACTCAACATAGTTTAGAGCCACATCTAACAAGTTCTTGAGCTATCTTCTCTCTTCCTTATGACAATCATTACATAGTTCCTTTCTATTATGACTTTTACCGTCTTGCCCAAAATGAAACCAATCTAATTTAAGAGGCGTTTGGTTCGTTGTTATCTTAGTGCTATGTTATGTTATCTAAATGCCATGACATCTAGATGTCATCTTTTGACTAATAATTTTATAATCTAATAAAAGATTATTTATAGATGTCATTAAACCAAACAGTTAATAAATTTTTTTTTTTTCTAAAAATGCATTCTCTAGATAACATAACATAACATCAAGATAACATTGAACCAAACGCCCCTTTAAATCCAACTTAATAAATACATACATACATACATCACTTTGTGTATAAAACTACTTATTCAGACTTTAAAAGATGTATATTACATTTACATAAAAGAATGTGTATAAAAGATTTACCTATACACATAATTGCAAGTATTTATACAAACATATTCTTGCATGTTAGTTCAAAATGTTTGACTCGACATTAAGTAATCATGTATCGACTCAATTCAAACTAAAATAGCCCTACGAAAGGGTTAACTCAATTACAACAAGAATAATAAGAGAAAGCCGGCTATAATTACAAATTCTATTACAGCTTTTGCTTAGTGTAAAGGCTCACCCAGCAAGCTCACTGATTGGTGCACGGTCCATGACATTGGCTGCAACGAGAGCGTTATTTTGCACCTCTGGATCAATGTCAGGTAATTTTGGAATCTGCATGCAATCACAAAAATATGCTTGAAACTAATCATCACCAGCTATGGCAGCAGAAGAAATAATAATAATCTTACTCTCAGGCAATCTTATACAAGAAGAAAGTCCTGCAAGACTTAATTGTGTCTATAAGATTCCTCAATAGTTGAATCACTCATGAATTATTTAACTAGAGCTGCTAAGAATAATCATCTTGCAATTCAAAATTAACTTCGAATCACGAGCCAAAAGGTTTACCTCAGAATTCATATAGATATGATTTGAATAGCATATATTTCATCTAATTTCTACGCCTTGTATCATTCGCTATTCAATTTGATATAATATCCCTGGTTCGTCGGCCGATAGCTTAACTAAGACTGAACAGTTCCCAAGCTAGAGATCCTAGGTTCAAGCTCCTCCCAACACTATTTAAATTTTTGGGGATTTTCCACCTAGCTCGGTTTTGTCTCGATCTAGCTTAATTTCAGCTCAAAAAATCTACATTTGCTAAATCATTTCTCAACTTATGCTAATTTCGAGCAAGCTTCAACTCACAAAATCTACATTTTATTTGGGCCCAACATAATTTAATAAGCTTGATATCAACCATATATTTAACCATGGTGTACCAATGCAGTTAAGGGCGGGCCATATGGTTTCAAATTATGGAAACTGTCTTGAGAAGATTAGACGCATAATAATACTTAAAATTACCTTAAGCATCTAATTTTTAGCATTTATATCTCACAACCTCTAAATGACTCCAAATTACAATCCATCCATCTTGCATGTTCTTATCCACAGTACTTAGATATAATAGCAAACGCAACCACTGTATTTGCTGAAAAAGATGGTGAAAGTAATGAAAATGTAAAATCTTGAGAATTGTGTTTAATATGTATAAAAAAAAGAACACAATTCAGATTTTTAAGTTCGTTTACCTTTCATCGTCCACACAATCACAATAAAAGAAGAGACGAAAAAAAAGTGCTCTTTCTGGCATCTATGTTATACTAGCAGGAAAGCTCACAATTTTCGGCTGCCTCCCCTATAGTATAGAAAATCTTCATTGAAGAGATAGTTCTAACGAGCCCTTTCTTATGGCATAACAAGAGCAAGGAATGGGAGGAAATAGACTTTCATTCCCCACCTAAAGGAATAACACATTCTAAGTGTCATGTAAATAAATGACACTTTATATCTTTTAAAGTTATTTTAGGGGATATATGGCTCATTCTTGTTATATAGATGTCAATGATATCTGTATATTTATGTTATTTCTAAATTATTGTTTGCCAAATTCAATGCTACTATATTAAAAAATAATAGAAATCAATTTTGGGTGGCATTTACATATCATTTGAGTAGTAATCTTGTAATTTTTTTTACAATGTAATCTAAACATATTATCCAACCAAACAATCGATTTTTCCAAATAACATAACATAACATCATAATAATGTCGACCAAATGCCCCCTTTAAAATTAAAGGGCTAATTCTAAAGATTTATATCTCATGCACCATTACACGACAGTATATTAGAATTTATATTCTTTATATGTTACTCATCTTTTTTTGTCCCTTACAACTGGATCTGATAGAGAACACAACTTCATATATGCTAAAAAAGAATCCAAATAACAAGAACAAGCCTAAATCATAAAAAGTAAGAATTGGATGTTAATTTGCAAATAAGATAGTTTTAAACGTAATGCACAAAAAATTCCTTTTAACCTTAGTAATCTAAAATTATACGCAATTTCCAAATTTCGAACATTATTGTGTTCATAGAATGTTTTCCTCATGGATGCCTTTCAAAATTAAATAAGAACTTTGGGATGACAATTCCCTGATAACTGAAGTTGTATTCCCATAATTTCTCCAAGTAAAACTACAACTAGAAGGCACCAAATTACCATTTCTAGAATTAAGAGCTTGCTATCAGCATTGATATATTTATATCAATTATACCAACATAATAGGGATAACTTATAGTGAATCTGTCATAAATGAATACCTGGGCCAACAAATCAATTGTACGACGCAAGAGTCGAGCCAAATCTCCATCATCCATCGCACAGTCCATCATTAGTTCTCTCCAAGTCAGGCCAGAAGCCCAAGCCTCAACCATCCCTGAAAATTGGCTATCTAATCCACAGGCAATCTGTAGGTACAGACCTCGATCAAGAAGACAAATAAATTCAGAAATGATTCTTGAAATGGATGGAAAGAAAGTAAGCCTGCGGACTAACCTTCACTCCATATTTATCTTGTATTTGTAAGAAAGAACTTCTTTGCTCTTCCAAAATCTTCACCACATTATTTACAGTTGAGGATGGTTCATATATGTAGCTGTAGACATGGAGTAGAAAGTGTAGTATCATTTTCATGGACATAAAGACAGGGCTAGATATTATGGGGCTAGCTATTATGTTCAAAACTTGCTCAATATCAAATTTAACAAATTTGTCATCGACTTAATTTTCTTCTGAATCAGTCAAATAAAATTTGACTTGATATATTTAAGTTTCTATGATGTATAACTTCATCAAACACAGAAAAGTATAATTTTCCTGCAATTTCCATTTTCAAGTCCAATTGTGGATGATGAAATTAATGCTCACTTCATAGGTAACAGCTTGAAGCCCATAGACTACAAACTAATTATGCCAAGTATTCTGGAACATACATTCTTAACTATTAGGGCTGATAACAATCTAGTAGTCCATGTAGAAAGGTCATAGCCGCTATAAGAAAAGCTTGCAAATATATTTTAAAATCAAAACTCACTCAATAACCACTTGATTTATTGGATTCTAATTCACTCAATGTCCACATGACTCAAAATCAAGTTTTTCAAATTGGATTCTATTCCGGTCAAAATAGACTTGCATATGCACAAGTACACATTCATGATTTCGTAATGAAAATATAAGGTATTTTATATGTATACATGTGGTATAGTCTAGATAATGCGTGTGAGAAAATAAAATACACACATGGATATGGACCAATTAATAATATCATTTTTGTGGTGCTCTTTTAGTTCAGTATAGAAAGAGCTTTGCTTGAATATTGAGGAGTCTCAGTTCAAACCACACTACTACAATTTCTAAGTGAGATAGAAACATCTAAGTGAGATAGAAACAAATGCAGTTTTCACAGATAAATCAAAATAATAATACTATCATTTCTACTGTGTATTATGTATAACACAATGCGCTTTAAGGGTGGCAATTTTGTTTGAAACTTGAAAATCGCTTGAAACTCATTCACATTTCATTCAATTTGAAATAGACTCGATTTTCTCGTGACTCAAAGCTGACTTGCTCGAAATGAGATTGATTCAACTATATATATATACATATCAAACTGTGAAGTATTTTTCAAAACATACATAACAAAATTTTATTTATATAAATATGTTATGATATTTAACATATTGAGATTAAAGAATAAATACACACATAATATTTATAAATAAGTTTATAATATTATATCTATATATATAATGTATAATGAACATTTTTAATTTAAAATTATAGCTTATAATCAAACTAAATTTAACTCGAACATCAACTCAAAGCTATCCTATTGCTTCCCATTCATAGTGCTAGGAGCAATTAATATGATAGCATAAAATGACGCAAGACTCCCAACCTGGTTATCTATCATCTTTTATTTCTCTACCGTAATAGAACATTCAAACAATGAGGCAATGGGATATACTAATACATTATGTAAGAAAATTAAAATGTAAAGAGAATTAGCATACCTATTAGCTTTCCAAGGCCGAATTTTAATTCCTTCTGAAACTAAACTTCCAATTACTGCAGCAAATTGTGCAGGCTTCAGATCTAGAAAAACTTTATTTCTGAGAACCATGGCAAGCCAAAGTTCGTTTTCTCCTCGAATTGCAGAAGCTGTTTCTCCCAAAGGATACATAACATGTGTATTGACATCTAATGCTCCGCTCTCTTGAATGACTTTGCTGATCTGGTAATGGGTTGGAATATAAGGTAAGAAAATCGAAAAACATATTGCACTTGATTGGGTCATAGTAATGTAAACATTCACATGCTTACTACTCAACGAAAATAAAATATCAAAAAAAAGTTAAAAAATGAAAATTGAAGCTAGAAGAGAAAATGAAATGACCAGGAATAACTAATGTTTTTAGCTCAAATTAGTGGGACAGCACTTGACTGCGTAAATACTTCTAAACGGCTCTTCAACTATACTAAAGCACAGGCTTCAAAAATGTCCATTCCATCAGATTTATCAAACACCTAAATAGCAAATCCATGCTACCATACACATTATTAAATTTACCTGAATAATACAAAACAAAAAGAAAGCATTGACTGGAGTGAGTTGCATTGAGTTCGTGATAAAATTGAACTTCATTTGTTCATAAGACAGTTTTACACTTTTAAACTAACTCAAAAACTATGTCAAGCCGTATTGATTCATGATACTCAACAAAAATAAGATGAGATCCAACAAGAATTCAGAACATTCCATGGAAAAACATAAATGGAGCAGGAGTCAAAACAAAAGCTTAAACAGTAATCTGTCTTCTATAAAAATAACAACAACGAATTTTTTTATCCCACTAGACGGAGAATCTGGCTTCCACCAATAACCTAAAAAATTATTTCGCTTTTTGTTTGCTATATCCACTGAATCACCATATAACTGGAAAAATTACAATTAATAGCTGAAATTGGAGACAAATTCATCATCATACTAAAGTTCAAATTCTTAATAGTCTTAAATCAACATTCACTGAAGTGGTTCATTTATTTAAGGATATTTAGTCACATGCTTTTGGAGGAGTCTACATTGAATTGAACTAACGATAACTACATACTAGTACAAAATCCCAAGTCTGAAAGCTAGCTATTGTTTTGTAAACAATATGCACTTCAAGCTCTTAGCCAACTACTACAAGTTACACAACTCCACATCAAATTAGTAAAAATCTAATGATGGCCTGTTTTAAAGGATGACAACATATTCAGTAAAAATAACCATGTTTTTGCAAATCAAATTACATCAAACAAGTAATTTGAATCTAATGCATTTAAAACCAGAGATGGACAACCAGGTACCTAACAAGAAATTTAGGATCCTATACTCTTCCAATTATCTGTGACAATATATGAAGAATAAGAGGTAAAGCATGAAGAATAGCAAAAGCAAAATCTAAATTCTCTAATTCATCATTTAAGTTTGTCATCAGACCAACAGAAAGTTATTAACAAATTTTTCATTGTTTAAAATAATTCTAACATTAAATTTGTATGCAGAGTTATATAATAGAAACTGGTTCAATCTTCAAGTCATCTATAATATTATAACAGAAATGTATATTCAACTCTCATTTGAGTAAATTTCAACCTGCATGGATATTAGAGGCACAAAAGAATAAGGATGAGCAATAAGCAAAGTACAAAAAAAATTTTGGTCCGCATCTTGCTGTGCATGATATTAAAAATATATTTTTTTATATTAAAAATCAGTTTTTAATAGGATTAAACATGCACACCACTAGGCACATATTGGGATGTTCTAGGTGAAAATGTTTTGGTAATATTCCCACAAAAAGCACTTTAAGATTGAGTCAATTCAATTTTATCAAAAAAAAAAAGAAGATTGAGTCAATTCAGGAAGACACCCCCACCTTAGCCCATACTTACAATAAGTGCGAGAGAGAGTACAAGGCTGCAGGTTACATTGATTTGAAATTCCGAGCCTTATGGTAAACAATCACGAGAGATTAAAGCCTCGTTTAATTGGGGCCAAAAGAAACCTCAAATATCTTCAAAAATACTTTCATCAATATTTTATATTTATTTCATATCATACACAAATTTAAATATTAAAAATCAACTTCATTTTAAATTCTCATTCTTAATAATTTAATTTTATTTCACACTTGCACATACTTTAATTAAAAAAATAATAATTTTATTACAAATCCAACACAATCCTTAATAATAAAATAATTTTATTTCATATTATAACACTAAAATAATTTCCTTGCTCTATCTCAAAAAACTTAAAATATCTTAAAAACATACTCCAACTAAACGAAACCTAAATTAGTGATTGGCATCAAACCTCCATCTTTTATACATTTATCAAGGTTAGTGATAAGGCGTATAACAATTTCTACTCACATTGTGTCTCGCATAGATCAGACGGTTAGTACCTACCCTAATCTTTGCAGATTTTTATTGTTTGATATAACTTTTCTTGAAGTCAAGTAATGGATATTGTCTCCATTCAATTTGCTTTTATCAAGAACAAATTTAGTGTATCATACTATCTTTAGAGAATAGTAGCATCATCCTAAGGAGATCTTTGAATTTAAGACCTTGATATCACAACATATGGCCATTTCTACTCTTATAATTTCATGTACGATAGTAATTGGACTGTCATAAGTTCTTCACTATATAAGAGCATTCACAAGACTTTGGGCCAAACATGCATTTCATTTGTGCATAGGAGTTTGGACCCGAACTAATATTTTTTATGCACCCATGCATAATAGTATCTGAGTCCATGTCGCCATTATCACACATGATAGACCATTTCATACAGAGAAGTGATTTATGGCAGTGGCACTATTGAAAATGCTTATAGAAGAATGAATTGCACCTGTAGAAACTCTTTCCAACCAGAAGGTTCAATTTGCTCTATCCTTTTAGTTAAACGGTGAGATCTTGCCTCCAACCGCTCAATTTTTTCCTTGGTATAGTTAACCATATCCACGACCTTTTTGAATTCTTTAAATCCTTTGGTATTTGTTAATTCCTTCTTTAGACGGGCTACCTTTGTTCTTTGCTTCCTGTAACATTCAACTGCAAATTGATATTCTTGAGACCAATTTTTCACCTGAAAACAACAAAAAGGATCAAGCATTGTGGTCAAAATCAAAAGGAAAACAAGTAAATTAATTTTGCAAATTAAATTAATTACAAGTCCTTAGCAGACAGGCCCTATTTATAAATGAACGCACATCAGCACGAGTTTCTCAATAACAGAGACTAGACAAAATCATCTATTTGCTAAACAAAAATTGGAAATTGCTGCTGTACTTATGAGGCAAAAGATAACAGTAAAGTGCTTTTTTTTTTTGATAACTGATAACAGTAAAGTTATCATATCAAAGATTCAAAAATCATACAAAAGCTTCATTATAGTAATTTAACTTCTCATACATCACAAAAACTATAAAGATCACTTATTCAGAAAGATCAACTTGAGACTCCACTACAGAAACCATTAGCTTTCCTAGCGATACCTCAGGACAAGCTCTTTGCTCAACTGATCAAGCCATGCGTAACAGAAAGAGGAACAAATTTGATTTTGCAATGAAGGGCAAATATTCATGACAGACTCGTTAGAAGGAACAAAAAGGATTCAATAGAGACCTCATCATCTTCTGAAAGACTACCTAACACAGGAACATTTAGACTCCATGACCATGTCTCAAGGGATCCTTCTGTGCTCCATACAGATCCAAATTCAGACTCTACAAGTTTCTCCCACCTTGATTCATTCTTCACTAGGAGCTGCCTCAAATTTTCTCTAGGTAATGCAACGCCATCAGTTAAAGAGTTAGGAAGACCAGACTTGTAGATCATTTTAATCCACTTTTCTGTAAAGATATACCAAGAGTTGTCTGATCCCAGAGCTACATAATAGGCTGGCTTGCTACTACCTTCGCCTTCCATGTATCCAAAATTAGGTTTAGACCCCTTGATGTCAGAATCTCGATAATCCTGTATCAATAAGAAAAACCCTTTTAAGTATTCTCAAACTTGCAAAAGAGGTGGTTAATGGATGAAAGCAAAAAATATAGTTTTCTATGTAGATAAAAGCAAATGTAGTTATCATGATGACTATGCATAACTTAATCATACATATCAAATACATAAATGTAAGCTGAATACACCAGCCATCAAAAAACTAAAGCATCCAAAAGAATGAAAAATCTTTGGAACTTGGCCGCTTCATGTAAAAAGAAGCTAGATTAGACTGCTCTCATGTAGCACTAAATTGCTTGCTTCGACATAACCATAGCTTATTTTTATAAACAATTTGAAAATTTCAAAATTGTTAGAAGCAGCAAGCATCATCATCTATCATCATTCCAAAGGGGTGAACATCAACATCCATAGTAAGATTTATATATTGATTTGCAAATGCATCTGCAAATTCTCTAAAGCCATAGTTTCATGCTGGACGAAGAACTCTGAGTCTCTGACGATGAAGAGACACTAACCTATCCAAACTCATTGACTTGGATACATGAGGAAAAAGGTATTTGATAATGGATGATTATTTTAGACAAAAAGTTAGCTAGAATACAAGCTACAAACTCAAAGCAACTAAAGCAGATTAGGGTTCAAGATCAGGAGTGAAGCATTTTTTATTCCACTTATCAACCAAGGACATCAGAAGATTTGAAGATGGTGATAATATTCACAAAGGACATAATGATCAATTTTCCAGAAACTATTATGAGTAAAGACACATCAATGTCAAGTACAAGAATGATAAAGAGTCCAAAAACATTAACTGCATGTATCTAATTAATTTGGCATTCATAAACTAACATGATACTAAACATGATGATTAGCTAAAACTGCCCATGTGAATCACCTGTGGAGCATAAAAAGAACTAAGCATTCCCATATACACAGCAGAGACAATGCGCTGAACAGATTCACTGTCTTTATACTGCAAGCAGATGAAAGGTAGTTGTCCAGTTTCAAACTCATCCAATAATGACTTCCATGCAGCCATTCTCTGCAGTTCCATCTGCTGTCTCAGTTCAGTTCTTAATCGTTTCTCAGCCTGAAAATAAATATACAAACAATAAAGTATACTAGCAATTATAAATATGGCTGAATTTCATGGCTCTCGATCATGATAAGTAGGCATATCCCATGCATGAGTTCTTGTAACATGCATTTTAGCTATTGCTCCGAGTAACATTAACCACAAGTTACAACATAAGAACGAATAGCTAGCTTGCAGATAATGCAACAACTAGACCGCATAAGGCAAAGGTACAAAGAGAAATAAACGCAAAAGGCACCTTACATAAACTTGCATTTAGTTCATGGCCAAAAAACGACCCTGGTCATGGGGAAAAAAAAAGCATGGCATTCTCTCTAAAAATGAGAACCATAAAAAACTAATTTTTATCCCATCCTACACAGCCTCCAATATATTACTTCATATCACATCCTATGCAACTTTTAACATAATTCACTTTTATGTTACATCATACATGTATATCAAGTTAGGCAAAAAAAATTTTCAAGCCAAGTGTTTTTCTTCCAAGAACCAAAGGGACCTTAAAAGTAAATTTGACTAGAGTTGTACTTTGAACAGAGAGCTAAACGAGCAAAGGTCCGGTAAGCTTGTGTAAGTGTGTTGAAGAGAAATGCTAATTATCTTTTCTATGAACCGGTCTACACGTAACGAGTTCTTTGTACATTAGTTAATTCTTTGTATATGCCAACAAATCAGCAGTTTTTAATTGTAGGTGCACGTTTTATCAGCTGTGTTTTTTGCCTAGTTAATTTTAAACTAAGTTAAAATTAATTATATGTCATATCATACCCGTTTCAATATTTCAAATCTGACATAAATTTCAACATTGAAATCAACTTTATTTCACATCCTACACTAATTTCAAAAATAAAAACTAACTTTATTTTACATCTTACATAAATCCCGATATAAAATTAATTTTATTTCAAATCTTTCACAAAAATCAAAACATGTTAATGTCTTAATATAGCTTGAACCCCAATTAAAAATAACCTTCCAAACATACAATATGTTAATGTCTTTATATAGCTTATCCATTGCCTCAAAGTTGAATTTCCAGAAAATTGGCTTTGTCATTTACATCAAAGTTGAATTTCATTTATACATGCTTAGTAGTGACATGGCTCCATTTGCATGCTTCACAGATAAAATTATAACCATCATAGATAACTATTACATCACTCACTATGAGCGTGCATACATCATTCCCAGCTGCTACTATACTTGGGTTTGCTATAAATACTACGGACGAAAAGCAGAAAAGGCAAACTTTCAAAAAAAAGAAGAAAGGGAAACTTTAAAAGACCAAATGACAAACAAGACATCTAAAGTGTTGTACATATAATAGCAATAGCCTTGCCTTTTTTTTTGTTTTGTGATAGAAGCCTCGCCTAAAATTTATCACAAAAGAGTGCCATGTTCTTGGTGGAGACTCCAGCTAGTTTGCAAAGATTCACTCATAATTTACGAAACACAGCTTCTTCCTGCTATTTTTGCCTCAACTTCCATGTTTTGCTTAGCTAATACTGAAAACTAATTCGTAACTGGTAATCAAAATTATTCAACTTTCTTTCAACTTACTCACCAAGACAGAACTGAGCTGACCTTTCATCCTTTCTAGTGTTCTCACTATCAACTGCAACTTCCATTAACTACAAATGCATATGCAATTCTACGTATGGTTCTTGCTTCCTTTCGTAGCTGCAATCCTTAACTGTTGCAACATTCTAATGAATGTCTCGTCTAAGGTGACTATACAGACGTTTAGCCATTAATGTTGTACAACCTATTTACCCATTAATGCCTCCATTTTTGGTTCAGATCTACTTGATCGACATTCGCAATGAACTCGAATAGTTTTTGGAAGATTATCAGTTGTTTTTATCCCCAGGAAGTAGGGTTTCATACACAGTAGACAAATTAAATATCACCACCATGGGGCTTTACTAGTAGAGCAAGCAATATGTATTTCTAAGCCACTCTTTCTAACAAGTTGAACAATGTCGCTAACCTGGCATATTGACAGATGGTGACTTGGCCATTTTTTAAGCTCAGTGGTTTTCATATATAAAAATCCTAATTTTCAACATGTACTGTTCATCTCCCACAATACTAATGCAATCCTTCAAACAATAATACAACAATAACAATAATAACAACTAAACGTTTATCCCAGTAGGTGAGGTTGGCTACATGAACCCTTTGTTTTCATTGCATTATATCAAATAACAAATTCTTATTTATTTTCAAGTATGTAAGATCCTTTCTAGAAATTTTCTGTCATATCTTATTTGGTTTTCCTTTAGCAAAATCCAATAATTCAACCCTTCTTATTGAAGCTTCAATTAGCCTACGATTTACATGTTCAAATCATATATCCTAACACTTTCTGAGTTTATCCTCAATTGAGGCTACTTCAACGTTCTCATGAATATACTAATTTCTCATTATCCTTTTGTCTACACTAATCCATCTTAGCATTCTCATCTCTATGACACTTATTTTATTTGTATGTTTCTGATTTGTAGGCTATTATTCAGTAATATATAGCATTACTAGCCTTACTATTCTATAAAAAAAATTTCTATCTGAGTGGAATATTCCTATCACAAAATATACTAGATGTATTCTTTTATTTTATCATCCTATTTGGATTCTGCTGATAACATTATTTATTTCATTGTTATTTTATATGATTAATCTGAGGTATCTAAATCAGTTACTTTCCTAATAACTTGATTACTAATTATCACATCAATAATATAAATATTTTTCTTTTGTTTAATTTGAACTCTAAATATTTAATTTTTGATCTGCTAAAAAAAAATCCTTTAGACTCTAAGTTCCCATTTGTTGGGGAAAATTTTAGCCATGGCTAAAATTTCACTCAACTAAAAATCTTAATTTATTTTAAAAAATAAAATAATATTTATATCTCATCCTACACAAACTCCAACATTAAACAATCACTTTATTTTACATCCAATAAAATTTTTAATATAACTCACTTTATTTCACATCATACGTATTTTTTTCAAAAATTTCTACAAAAGTTTTCTAAATTATCTTTTTTTTTTCCAACCAAACAGAGCCTAAGGTATTCCTCCATAACTTAAATTTCGTCTTAACATCATCTCTAGTTTTATCAATAAGGAGAATATCATCTGTAAAAAGCATACAACAAAGCACTTTTCTTGAAATGTCAACTCTTGGGACAATGAAGAGATATAAAACAGCTATGGCCTATTGGGAACCCAAATATTAGAATCAATTAAAGCAAACAGCAATGCTGAAATTTTTCCTTCCACTATTCTAAAGCATAACTAAACAGTAGAAATCCTATTTAGAATAATACAACTCAAACAGAATATTATAATTTAGTATAACCAGAAGACGTTTAAGGGGATTCATGTCCCTTGCATAAGTAGAATACAGGTTGAAGATTCATCTGTAAAACATCAAGATCAAAAATATCATGAAAAAAATAAATTGGAATTGCAGAGCCAAAAGCAAGGTGATTAGAGGCCTGTATTCTAAAGCCTATTCCCAATACTTGAGAGAAGATGACAACAATCAAGGAACATAAGCTTAGAGTAAATGATACAAGAAAGCACACTTAACTAAGCAGTAAAAAGGGTTCTTAAAAGATGCCATGAAAATGGAAAAGTTGGACAGGATGAGCAAGTTCTATATGAGGGGGATAAAGCATAAAAAGAAAAACTGCATACAGCAAAAACTGAAACCCATACCTACAATCACAATTTACCAAAACAAATTTTCATATCTCGAAACAAATCAACTTATGCTGAAATTATCTTCTTCATTCAACAATTGGAATAGCCCAATTCACAGGAAGACAAGAATTAACAACCGACTAGTTAAATCTGTGATGTGGAATGGAGTATGCATATATGCACAAAGCATAGGCAATATGCAGGGTAATTTATGACAGTAGCGTGTGAATTTTTAATATTGGAATTACAGCATATATCAGAATCCGACGGAATTACGAAGTAGGTATTACCCTCAGTTCTTCCTGTATACTGGAAATCTCAGTATATTCTGCCTCCAAGAGTTGTTCTTGGCACTTCCTATGTAAAGCATCATCAGTAACCTGTTGTGAAAGCAGATGGACTTCATTCCTGATTTTGCCAAGTTCTTCTTTAGCAGTAAGCATAACATTGCTTCCAACATAGTTACCAAAACTTTGCTCAACCAATTTTCTAGCCTCTTCTAATGTTCTTCCAGCACTGTATGCTTTCGATTTATCGGCTTTCCTTGTTGCACGAGTAATTTTTGTTCCCTGCATATGTTCAAAGCGTCATATATATGCAGAAACAACTATCACAACAAATCATTTGACGTCACTGATCTAATACATACAGCTAGGAGATTCAGAACCATTCCATAAGAAGCAGTAAACTGTGAAACGAGAGGTTCAAGCCCAGCAAAGAGAAGCTCACAAGATTCTTCTGCTCCTTCATATGGAGTTTGGATAAGAACAACGTGACCAACTTCATCAATACCTCTCCTACCAGCACGACCTGCCATCTGGAGGAGCTCATTTGAGCTTAAAAGTGTCCGTCCCGATTCACCCCTTTTGCTTAGAGATGAAATTACAGCTGTCCTAGCAGGCATGTTGATTCCAGCAGCAAGTGTTTCAGTAGCAAAGACAACCTTGACAAGACCTCGCTGGAATAGTTCTTCTACAAATGACTTCCAAAGAGGTAAGCAACCTGCATGATGTGCTGAAACTCCTTGCAAAAGACCTTTAACAGCAACCTCTCTAATAGCATCAGGATATTGCTTGCGGAACCTACACAGTTCAAGTTCAACTTCACTAGTTTCACACTCATCTAGAAGCATACAATCCTCAAGATATTGAACAGCAGCATCACAACCTCTTCTACTAAAAATAAACCATATAGCTGGTAGCATATCCTTGGCCATAAGGTGCCTTAAGGTATCCTTGATTTGTGGAACCTAAGGCAAAAGGATGCAGTTCGAACCAGATACATGAATTTATAAACTGCACAAAAGATCATGAAAAGGCAAGCCAAGCAGCAACTCTAAACCAGTGAAATTAATGACGAGGAAACAAGCCATACTTGTGAACGACGTATGATGGTTACATCATTCTTTGACAAATGTGTCTTTTTTGAGATGCCAACAATCTTAGTAGAGCGTTGCTCATTTCTATTCAATTTATTTTTCCTTGTCCTGTCGTCAGTGTATGAATCAACCTTTGAAGTTGAGGGTTGCAAGTAAGCTGTTGATAGCTTCCTGCATTTCGTTAAACAAAATTGTAGCATCTGATTAAATACCATTCAAACTCTAAAACCGAACAAAAAAATAGTTTTGTTTTCCAGATAACTATGAATCGCAAAGCTTGACCCTTACTGATTGTCTAAAAGTTTAGTGGGTGTGTATAATAAAATCTCAGAATCAACATAATCAAGATACGCATAGTACCCTTATGCTTGATGATTCCTTACCCTTTATCAATAGTAATAACAAAAAAAAGTAATTAATCAAAATGCAAAGAAATAATAGAAGAAAAATTTTTGTCATCAATTATACCTGTTTTTTAAAGAGGAGAAAATATCTAAAATTCTGAAAGCTAGACTCAGCAAACTAAGAGTAAGGACCTTAGTTCACATGCAAGCTAAACCTTTGCTAATTGTTTAAGAACAGGTTGCAAATCAAAACAACACAGTGGTAGTTTCTCACAATTAGGAAGGTTATTCATAAAGAATTTGCTAGCATCATGATATTAATATGGGAAAATTTGTTAAAAACCATTGTCATAAATAACCATACCAGATTAATCTCTCGGGATTCAATAATTATAGAGATTCAAAGATCAACACTTTTGGTTCAATGTTGCTTCAATTAGATTGCATGACCTTGTTGGCAGATTGGTTCTTAAAAGTCCAAACTTAAATTCCTGACAATTAAACATCATGAGAAATTACAAATAAACAATTCCAAATAGATGCCTTCAACCTCTTTGACTTTCCCCTTGCTCTAAGACTCTTGTTCTCACTTTCAACCTACTCATGCAATGACATATAGGTATTCTAATAAATCAACTGGATTAGATAAGGTGAGTTGGAGGAATTGGACCTCTTTCCATGAATCTATTCTAATGCGTTTAGAACGACTGAGTGTGGAGAATGGAAGAAACTATGCTAATGACGGAGGTCAGATTAATGGTTTTATTATATGAGTTTCACATCCATGTCATTTGTAGCCACCACAACGACATCATAGGCTGCAACTTCCTCCAGATAAGCTCCTTTTCATCATGAAATGCTTCACTCAGGCTGACCTGATCCTGACCAGCAAAGCACCCACCCACCAAAACTAGATGCCTACTCTCGATCTTCATTTTCTTCAATCAAGCAGACTAAGTCAGGCGGTAACTATGTTTGAAGACAAATGAGACTAACATGTATGCATCTTATACTCATCATCACTTCATCTATACATTTGAATTGCAATCAAAAGCAGCACATCCTCCATCTCCCATTGGCAATAATAAGTGTCACAAGTTTTTTTCTTTAGAACATTTACCTACACACCAACCAAAATTTGAATATTACATACATGCCATCCACTTCACAAAAGTTTAAACAATGGGTCTCATATATTTGAAAGAGGGTGTAATATTCAAAGTTAGTAGTAGGTATTGAAATGCAAACCCCTCCCCCTTTTTTAATGTAAGTGTGACAAGCTGGATTTAGAAGAAACAATGGACAACATGAAAACAAGTTATATTAGAAATATAAATAAAACAAATCCAATTTAATAATTTTTAAATAGAATGAATGCCCTCAAATCCTAGCTTTGATGAAAAGGCAGTTAAAACCTGGGCCAGTAATTGGAGTATCGTAGCAAAAATAATGGGTATTTTTGAGAATAACAGAAGCAATTTCAAACAATAACACAGAAAACTAATGAATAAAACATCATAAGAACATGTATTAAATTGATACCGAAGAAGCCAAAAAAAGGAAGAAACAACAAGCTTTACTACAAAAGTACATCAATATTAAATACCGAAAACAACTTAAATAAATTTAATTACACTCATCAATTAGATATCATAAATATCATTACCTATTTATCTTTGTGCCCTTCTCATCAAGTAGTGGCCAAAGAGAATTCTTTAGAGAGAAGTGCCACTCCAGCGGAACTGGCCTTTTTGTTGAAGTCACCAGTTCTGTTTTACCGTGAATCTAGAACATGTGATAAAGACATCAGATTGAACTATTGCAATAACAGCATAAACTTATCAAATAAAATTATTCCAAAATTGGGTGAGCATTTCATTTTCACGAATGTACAAAACTAAATTTACTTCACAAAAAAGGCTATACTACAGAAACATACTGCATAACAATATATATAAAAACAAGCTCCTACAATTAGGTCAAATGTGTAACTACATAACAATTTTAGACTAATTTATGACTCAAATTACTATCACACCATAACCTATGTAAAGTTCATTCCTCATGTTATAAAATGTAAGCAAGAGATGTTGGTTTCCCCTACTGTTTAAGCCCACGTTATCAAATTTGCATTAAACCCTTCATTAGCAACCACAATGTCCTCCTATACAAGCCCAACTCAAAGCACACTTACCTTTGACTTGTAAAAGATAAAACAAGTTTAGTCTTTGTTACCTGATCCGCTATATTTTCGTTAGTTTTTTTTAAGGAATTTTTGTTAGTTTTCAATATTCATAGTTTTATCCTAAAAATTGATGAGACCAATCAAACTAAAGGATTAAATGAGTAAGACCAATTTAACTAAAGGATCAATACTAGAAGAAACAAAGCTTATATAATATGTACATCATAACTCTGTCTATGATGAGCATTATTGTTTATTTTCACATACAGAAGATCCCGAGCATGGTTAAAAGAGGAGGGTTATATTAGTTTGGCAAGCAACATAAAACTCCAATTGTTCTTGATGATAGAAATTCCTCTGCGTGATATATTCCTAAAAGATGATCCTTGCAAAGGAGTTAAAAATATAATGAAAATTTGTAGGACTTTAAAAGTATATTGATTAAAATCCAGTAGAAGTTTGCATTGTAAGTTTGATGGTCCTGATGAAAAAATGGTGACAATGCTGTAAGATTAATGGGACAAAAGATCCATTATGTGAAAACTCCAGTACCTTGGATCCAAATTATCTATGGTAAAGGAAGAATAGAGGAGAATTTAATCAAAGAAACAATATAGAATGGTTAAAATTGATGAGTGGCATGAGTTGCATGCGAAAGGAAGATGACTACTAAGTTGATGGAAAAATTTTATAAGATTATTATACTACCAGCTATGTCAAATGAGAGAGAGAGATGGCACCTAAGTGGCAAAATGCCCATAAGATGTGCAGCAAAAACACACAGACACATAAATGGCTGAGATTGATCGCACTTGTTGGACCAAATTACAAATGATTTACGACGAGAAGGTGGTGTGGCACAAATAGAAGACGAGATGAGAGAGGACACTATATGGTGATTTGGCCACATTCATTATCTACCTAGAAACTTCTATACGTAAATGTTAGTGGTCCAAACACAATAAAAAAGAGAAAAAGGGAAGACCCAAAACAACTTGAGATATGATAATTAAATATTATCTTGACCCAGTTATGCTTCGAGTATCATTGCTTTAAATAAATATGAAAAATTAATCCAGATAGCAAAAACTAACTAATTTGGGATTAAGTCTTTATGGCTATTGCTATAATTATAGTTGTTGACTTCGTTATACTATGTCAGTTGATATGATGACAATAACTTGATTTTCAAACAGGATCAACCAATACTATGTTATATTTAATTTGACAAGTTTTAAACTGGTTGTCGACTGCCTAACACAACCCTCTATATTTTTCATCAGGACTTGGAACCCAACGATGACAATTTGGGATCAACTAGTACTATGGTGTGATAAATTTAGATATATTGGATCAATTATACAAAATAACAAGAGCATAGATTAGGATGGCACTCATAGCATTAGAGCAGAATGGTCATAATGAAAAGATTTGTATGGAAGATTGTGAGATGAGAGGAAGTTCTAAAGATTTAAAGGGCACTTTGTAAAAAAGTGCATTTTGTAATGCACAAGTAGAGTAACATTTCCTATTGAAGTTCTAGAAAATGACAATGATAGAAATATTCGGATGAGTAGTGAAAAATTCGATTGTTGAAGTAAATATACAACTAAACTAAGACGAACAAGTTAAAATGACTATAAGAAGAGTGTATGGTGCACTTACAAGAGCTACAGATATCAAAAAAAAGATTTACATGCATTGAAAATGAGCTGTAGAAGATGCACATGCATAGAAATAGAGATAATGAGACACAGATAACAAGAAGTAGATCAACAAACTCACTACATATTGTAAATATATAACCATACACAAGAGAATACATTAGATCAAAGACAGAAAAAAAAAATTGAGAGAAAATTACATTAAACTTAACCTAACATAGTTAGAATAAGACCAATAATGATGTTGATAAAGAACTCAAAATGCAGAAAATACACAAAGAAGGTAAAAAACAATCAGATAATATGGCCATAGCTAAGCTTTGATAAAGTAGGAAATTATGATAAACAAATAGTTCCTTTAGCCACTATCAGCTAGAATAACCAATATGTCTAAAATATCATCAATAAAAGAAGCCATTAAATCTACTTACAAGTTCTGCAGTCCAAAATAACGTTTTTTTTTTAGATGAATGCAGTAATTAAGCAAGGCATCTTCTCTCTTGTGATCCATCCTGTTTTACTTTCTTCTTCTATCAAAATATTATTTAGTTTAATAAGCCAGTTCAACGCACTGCCTTCTGTAGCAAATAGAGTGTTCAACCACAAAAAACAGGTATACCTGCTCTATCCAGCCAGCCAGCTCATCAGGATTCGCAACAGTTGCAGAAAGACATATAAGCTGGACTTCTTTTGGACAATAAATCACCTGCATAAATTTGATCAATCATACCTTAGAAAAATGAAACATGCATATAGCAAGTGAGGACCATAAGACATACTATCTCTTCCCAAACAGTGCCTCGAGATATATCACTAAGATAGTGTACTTCGTCCAGAACAACAACATCAACATGAAACAACTTACTCCCTGAGGATACCATTCCAATGCTGCAGAATAAAAAGTTGACATCATCATTTCATAAAGTAACACTACAGACTGGAACTACAGTGGCACACCATGCAAAATTAAAAATTGTTAATATTCTGGGAAAATGACTCGTGAAAACAATATGAATAAATCATCCTAGAATAGCATTATTGATTACGAGCATGCATGGTTAAAGCAAAACAAAAGGAATCAGGAATCATATGCATTATGAGAAGTCTGCCAAACTTTATGCAACAGCATTGCGTATGTTAAACCAACAGCCAAGAACAAGTACAAATCAAGTTTTGATATTAACACCAAGGAAATATCATGCTTCTGGAACATCAATCAAGAAATAAGGCACATCCACAGTAGGAAATGACAAAGTAGAATAGGACAGTACCCCAGTAGTGATTTGTTGGTCCAAGCCAGATACCAAGGACCAAGTGGTGTTTAAGAAACATGGAAAAATCTTTGGAAGCAGCAATGGTAAAAAAACAAAAAGTATACTCATCAATATTAGTAGCAAAAATGGAAACAGTAATGTTTCATATTATTTTCCCTATTTTTGATTGGTTGGGAAATAAATACCTTTGGTACATCATGTTACGCAGAATCTCAGTTGTCATAATTAATATTTGAGCATCTTTGTTGATTACTGAATCTCCAGTCAAAAGACCGACATTATGTTCACCAAATGTAGTCCTGTAATAGTTAGATTCATGTAAAATCAAAAGACTTGATAATCACGTTAAATAAAAGAGATAAGTGAACAATAATAGTATCTAATTAATCGATTGATGAACAATAATAGAACCTAATAGAAGAACATCTGTAACTACATAAAATCTCACACAAAGCAGCTACAAAGCCTTAATCCCAAACTAGGGGTCGGCTATATGAATTCCACTTCACTATTCAGCACTTGACTGAAGCATCACTCTCAATGAAAGCTTGAATCAATTTTTTAAGTCCCAGCACCATTGCATTGTGGTCAACATCTTCCTCTTTCTAAGTTCGCAACTTGGATGCCCTCAAATTTATGTATGTTTGCTGTAAGTTAGCAAAGGACATAACTAAACCATCTAAAACAACATTCCCTCGTATTATCCTAAATAAGTGTCTTGCCCAACCTCTCTTTGGTATAATAATTTTTTATTTGATACACCCTATCGTCACCTCTCATCCATCTCAGTTATACTAATATTGTGGATATTTTTCCACTTAATTATATGCACACTCCCATATAACACAATTAGTCAGATAGCTATTTTATAAAAAAAAATTTCAACCTAATAAACATCTTCCTATTGCATAAAATCATATCGAAATCCTCCACTTTAATCATTCTATCATAATTCTTTGGTTAACATCTCTCTCTATACTAGAAAAAAGAAAAAAAATATTGATAATCAACCCAAGGTATTTGAAGTTCTTGCCTGATTGGCAGTACGGACACCGCGATTGACTATTGATTTATTCTTGATAGAGTTTATTGTTGACGACCGGGATGTAAACGCATTACTTCAATTTGGACGATTGATGGTCCGAAAAAATTTGGGAAGGTAGCTAAGGATTGCTGACATGATTGATTGTATATCTTTAATTCTATTAATTGCACTATGAGAGATTCCATTTTGGATTAATTTTTATTTATTTCCTGTAGTCATTCTGCATTAGTTATTCTATTTTATGATTGTCATTTTTTGATATAATGTTTAGTATTTCAAGAAATAGGATGGACTAATTATAAAAGAGCCAACATTTCAACTCTTGAACCTATTTTTACTTTCTAGGATTAACTAATTTACTTGCACTGTCATAAAAATGTGAGAACTCATGCCTATTTGAGTCTTCGACAACATTGCAGAGCATGTATATATGTATGTATATATATAAACACATCATTAGTAGGGGACATCCTCAGCTTTTCATAGCTAACACTACGACTAGGCTTTGATGCAGTGCATTGAAAGTAGGAAACAACCCAATAGCTATTCATATGAGATAAGTTCATCATATATAGCGACAGATACTTACATTGTCTCTCAATCTATTGCAACCCACCTCATTCCTTTGAGCATAAGATCGAGTATGCAAAAAATAAAAAAAAAGCTTGAGATATGCAGAGTAACAATTCATAAATGAACTCATCCAAAATATACATATATAGATAATTATATTTTATTATGTGCTAGACTAAGACCATGGACTAATCTCGACCAATAGTATCAATACTTCTATAAGATAAAAACTTTGACATCTTATAATAATTTAGCTATGACAAGTACATTCTGAAAACCAAAAAGACCAGTGTCCAATAGTTCAAAAATTAAGCATCCACAAAAAGTTCATTTGGTTTTAACTAATGCGATTAATTAAGGATCATTGCATTTTATTTCCAAACCATTCACTAATAAAAATTTTGCAATCCCTTGATCTGCAAGAAAATAAACGTTTAATCTAAAGATATTTTATCTGAATTTTAACTTGTCACATTTAGGCCTTATTTGACACCATCCAAAAAAGACAAAACTAATATTTTATTAATATTTTAAATTTACTATAAATTTCAACAACTTTATTTCATATTAAATACAAATTTTAACATTAAAAAACAACTTTATTTTACATCTAACACAAATTTCAACCTTAAAATCAACATTATTTCACACCCTACACATCTCTCAATATTAAAATAAATCTCCTTCCTATCAACTCTATAAAATAAAATATTTTCTCTTTCTTTTTGGGAAGGTGTCAAACAAAGCCTTAGAATATTTTTTTCACATTGAATATGATTTTCGAGATACAAATAAGAAACATAAAATAATTTTAGTTTTTATTAGTTTATGATGATTGCTAATACTTTGTAAAGATTATAAGATTATTTCAAGTAAAAACTTGACTACTCAATATCGACAAATGGTCTTAGAGTTTAAGATGAATAATAAAAGAAAGAACAAAAAGCCAAAAAAGTATCATCGAATTCGATGATGGAATCTAAAGGATAAGAATATAAATATCTTATAAATATCTTTAAAAGGAAAGTTTTAAAACTTGGTCAATGGGATATTGAGATCGAAACCAATCTTATATAGATGACAGTTGCTAGCAGTATACACCCAAAAAGTGATAAATGATATGTTGGGAGAATCTAAAATAAAGCACCAAATAATAAAATGCTTATGAAAATAAGATGTATAAGAAAAAATTAAAGAGAAGAAGATTTATTATAAAAATTGATTTAAATGCAAGAATAAGAAAAATTAAGAGAAATATATCACGGTCCGACAAGAGTCTAGAAAAGCAATCTATAACTCAAAGAATGCGACTTTTAAGAATCTATATAAAAAGTTGGATTTTAAAGAAAGAAAAAGATACATATACAAACTTGTTAAGATAAGAGATATGAAAACCAAAATCTCACTCAAGTAAAATGCATTGAAGATGAAGATGAAAAATTACTTTTTAAAGCAGAGGAAATTTAATATAGATGATGAGATATTTTTCTAAGCTTTTCAATGATGATATGACAAATTAATTGGTTTAATTGAACTTAGTATTAAAAATAAATAAAAATTGTTCATATAATTGGCATATTATTAAAAGTAAAGTTTGGGAGGCCTTAAAAAAGATGAATTGCAAAAAAATATTGAATGACATTTCAATAGATATTCAAAAATGTATGAGGTATAACGAAGTTCTTGCTTTGCCAAGCTATTTAAAATGATTTTAAAAACTTTGATAAAAAAAAAAATTTTAAAAATAAAAGGACATCAAATGGATGAAAAAAAAATGCATTGGCATCAATTTATAAGAACAAATGCAATGTATAACATTGGCCAGCTATAGAGGAATTAAATTAATGAATTATACTTTAAAACTTTTAAGATGGTGCACAGATTGTGTTGTGATATTAGTAGGGTATTAAAGAATTAACTTCATTTTTATGTCAGGTAAATATAATATAAAAGTTATTCATTTGTTGAGAGATTTAATAGAGAAGTTCATAGAAAGAAAAAAATATCTACATTTAATTTTTATCAAATTTATGATAAAATCCTAAGAGAAATGTATTTTAGAGTTAAAAAAAGAATTTATATGCTTACATTCAAATTATTAAAAATATGTATAAGAGAGTTGTAAATTGTGTACAAATAGAAGGAGGTTTGATTAAGAATTTTTCATTATTCTTGACTAAACACATTCAAGAGAAAGTATCTTAGTATATTTTTTCGTAAATGGTATTTTTTTTATTGATAAAAATAGAAATATGGTTAAGGCGAAACTCGAGTTACAGAGCAATACACTAAAGTCTAAAGATTTTTTTAGTAATTCTAAAATTAAATATATAGAATGCAAATTTAGTTAAAATAAAGGTACCTATATTGGAGAGAAGATAATTAGCAATTAAGTTATTAAAAAGAGCGAGCAGTTTAAATATATCAGATCAATCATAAAGATGATGGTGAAATAGATAATGATATTATTAACAAAATCTTAGAAGTATACATTAAGTGAAGGAGTGCATCTGATATTTTGCATAAGAAAATTCTTACTTAGACTTAAAGGTAAATTTTATAAAACAGTAATAAAACTAGCAATGATTGATAGTGTTGAGTGCTGACCTATAAAGTAAAAACACATAAATAAAATAAATATAGTAGAAATAAGAATGCTAAGGTGGATGAGTAGATATACACAAAAAAATAAAATGAGAAATAAGTACATCCGTAAGAAGCTTAGAGTATCTTCAATTAAGGTAGCTTAAGAGAGTTGGCTTAAATAATTTGAGCATATACATGTAAGCCAACAAAAGATCTAGTAAGGGAAGTTGAATTAATGGATTTTGCCCATATAAAAAGAGGAAGAGAAAGATAAAAAAAATATGACAAGAAACTATAAATTAGAGCTAAATGAGGAACTCTTATTTGATAATGTGCAATAGAAATAAAGGATTCATCTAACGGGCCCCACCTAGTGGGATAAAGGTTTTGTGGTTATTTGTTGTTATCTTTCAAATATGTGCATGAATTTAAAATATCCATACTCACCATCAACCTGCAATGGAAAGCTTTTCCTCAACAATTTAAAACCTAACAAATCTTGTTTTGGCTTCTAAATCTTCCTTCTGTGCATTCATCTTATCTTTATAAACCAATCATAAAGGAGAGATGTTGCATTACATAGCATTTGGTAACTCACTGATTCTAAATCACATAAAATCTCTTTGACAAGATGGTCATGGGTTCCACAAGAGGATAGACGCTCAATTATTTTATTCACAAGCTGTATAAACTGCACTGGCACTAGATACATCAAGCCTTAAACTAGAGGAAGAGTACAGTTTATAAAAGCAATTATAACTAGAACTTCACTCAGTTTTACTACAATTTTATTTGTATGAAAAACTCAAATTATTATAGAGTCAAGTAATCAAGAGTTAACTTTCAGTCAAAGCTAAATTGTTTAAAACAACTTCCAGTTGACTCAAAACATATTTTAAAAAAATATGAATCTTAAAAATATATGGGACATAATCATGCCCTGGTAAAACAGCAAATATGTTCCTCTCTCACCCCCTGTCCCTCCCTAAAATCTCATCCCTCTTCCATGGAACCCTCCGCCACCAGCAAAATAGAAAGTAGACATTGACAAATGGACCTTGCTTCCTTCTTTTTTCAAAAGCTCATAGTTAATTTGGACTCAATTCAAAATAAACTCATTTCAACACAAACTCAATTTGCCTGAGTTTAAGTTGAATCTAAATTTTTCAAGTCAAACTATGGCTTACCCAAAGTTTCTTGAACTCAAAGATTGCCATCCCTAATAAAGAGAAAGCTCTTAGCTGTAAATTTATGGAAATTGTTGAGACCTTGTTTTTACCTATGATGAACAACAACGATACTAACAACAAGTAGAAAACATGCAATTTGACAAATTGACATAGAAGAATAAGAATGACAAGTAATTTCAAATGGAAAAACAAATACCGAAATTCACGATATTTTTGATTGGACAAAGCCTTCAAAGGGGTTGTGTAGAAGAGACGTCTTCTTTTAGCAACTGTAGCAACTGCTGCTGCTTCTGCTATTAATGTCTTGCCACTACTTGTTGGTGCAGAGACTACAACAGATGAACCCCTTAAAAATGCTTGGATAGCCAACCTCTATATTAAAATTTATGATATTAATCAAACAAAAGCTAACTAAGACACATTAGCAAACTAGTTTGTACCTAAAACATGATAATAAGATTGAAGTTTCATGATTTAGCTAAAAACATAAATAAATAAGATAAAAAAACCTGGATAAATCAGTTATTGGCTAAATTCTATTAGTACAACAAAGCTTCCTCATCATAACTAAAATTATATTAATGAATAAGTGGTTTCTAACAAGATAACAATTATGATTCAGTAAGATTAACACATTAACCTAGTAAATTGATTATTATTACTGCAACATTGACACTAATTATTTGTAAATATTTGAATTTGGTTTGAGCTACAAACAGACAATAAATGCAAGGCATGACATAATAAACAATCTTTTGAAAGAATTACACTAATAGATTTGAATGGAATGTCTTCAATAGTAAGAGGATTGGCCTATTTATAATATCAAAAGTGAGTACAGTATGGAAAAACTTGAAATAAGAAAATAAATAAATCCAAAAGAAAAGAAAAATACTAAACAAGGAAATAGAATAAAATCCTCACCTATTCATGTATGAGGTTACAATAAGAAAACATATTAAAAAATAATTTAAAAAATTATCGAATATTGGTGGAGAATTTTTAAAATTTCCAGAATAATCCTTAACATCATCCCCCTCAAGCTACAACATACACACACACATGTAACTTGTCACAAAGAAATTAAAAATAGAGAAGGGCCTAAAGCCTCCACTACATATATCGGTTAGTTGATCCTTAGTTCTAATATGAGTGACAATCATCTTTGGTAACACAGCATTCCTGATGAAGTGACAATCAATATATATATATATATATATATATATATATATATATATATATATATAGAGAGAGAGAGAGAGAGACACACACACACACACACACACACACACCCTCACTTTTTT